>JABUOV010000061.1:0-165103 GCA_025617405.1 Perca schrenkii
AACGTATGGGTCACAGAGACCCGGAGGCGAGAGCCGCGGTAGCAGGGAAATACCACGGAATAACGTATGGGTCTCAGAGACCCGAAGGCCAGAGCCGCGGTAGCAGGGAAATACCACGGAATAACGTTTGGGTCTCAGAGACCCGAAGGCCAGATCTGCGGTAGCAGGGAAATACCACGGAATAACGTATGGGTCTCTGAGACCCGAAGGCCAGAGCCGCGGTAGCAGGGAAATACCACGGAATAACGTATGGGTCTCAGAGACCCGAAGGCCAGAGCCGCGGTAGCAGGGAAATACCACGGAATAACGTATGGGTCTCAGAGACCCGAAGGCCAGAGCCGCGGTAGCAGGGAAATACCACGGAATAACGTTTGGGTCTCAGAGACCCGAAGGCCGGATCTGCGGTAGCAGGGAAATACCACGGAATAACGTATGGGTCTCAGAGACCCGAAGGCCAGAGCCGCTGTATTGGAGAAATACCACGGAATAACGTATGGGTTACAGAGACCCGAAGGCCAGAGCCGCTGTATTGGAGAAATACCACGGAATAACGTATGGGTCACAGAGACCCGAAGGCCAGGGCCGCCGTAGTAGGGAAATACCACGGATTAATGTATGGGTCACAGAGACCCGAAGGCCAGGGCCGCTGTATTGGGGAAATATCACGGAATAACGTATGGGTCTCAGAGACCCAAAAGCCAGCGCCGCTGTTTTGGAGAAATACCACAGAATAACGTATGGGTCACAGAGACCCGGAGGCGAGAGCCGCGGTAGCAGGGAAATACTACGGAATAACGTATGGGTCACAGAGACCCGAAGGCCAGGGCCGCTGTTTTGGAGAAATACCACGGAATAACGTATGGGTCTCAGAGACCCGAAGGCCAGGGCCGCTGTTTTGGAGAAATACCACGGAATAACGTATGGGTCTCAGAGACCCGAAGGCCAGAGCCGCGGTAGCAGGGAAATACCACGGAATAACGTATGGGTCTCAGAGATCCATAGGCATGAGCCGCTGTTTTAGAGAAATACCACGGAATAACGTATGGGTCTCAGAGACCCGAAGGCAAGGGCCGCGGTAGCGAGGAAATACCACGGAATAACATATGGGTCTCAGAGACCCATAGGCCAGAGCCGCTGTTTTGGAGAAATACCATAGAATAATGTATGGGTCTCAGAGACCCGAAGGCCAGGGCCGCTGTTTTGGAGAAATACCACGGAATAACGTATGGGTCTCAGAGACCCGAAGGCCAGGGCCGCTGTTTTGGAGAAATACCACGGAATAACGTATGGGTCTCAGAGACCTCGAAGGCCAGAGCCGCTGTATTGGAGAAATACCACGGAATAACGTATGGGTCACAGAGACCCGAAGGCCAGGGCCGCTGTATTGGGGAAATAACACTGAACACTGGCCAGGGTCACAGAGACCCGAAGGACAACACAAGGGTTAATAGTTTAACAAACATTAAATAAATGGCAAAACTGAAATCATACATAACCCTTCCTCTATTCTTCATGTTGCACAGTACCGGTGCTGCAGAGGTACTACGGAGGGGAGGACACCCGACCTGACTTCAGGCTGGGCAGAGACGCCATGCAGCACCTGATGGTGGTCCTGAAGATGGACAGACACATCCGAAATGTCCTGGCAGCCCTGATGGTCGTGATCCAGGCAGTCTGTGACCATAAGGGTCGCTTTATGGACATCTTGCACGCATCCTAAAGAACAGCCCCATCTACACTAGGGGGACTTACCATCCACCTGGGTATTCCCTCCTAGCTGATAGTGGCTACTAGGGCTGCAGCTATCAATTCTTTTTGTAATCGATTAATCTAGCACTTTATCAATCGATTAATTGCTTAATCGGATAAAAAAAAATTGCCGTTTTTAAACAACCAAAACAAATAATGCACGAAACGAAAATGATGTGGCTGTAAAATGATCAAGCATTTGGCTTTTATTTCTCAAAAAAACAGTGCATTTAAGTGCCATATTACATTGTTTTTAAATGATTTTTTTTTTTCAAATCATATCAACCTCAAACTAAGGCATACATTAAACATACATAAACATTACATTAAGTTGTGCAACTTAACTTTCAGAACTACAAGTTTCAACCTGAGACTGATCTGTATATAGGCCTATATGTAAATATTAGTTATACTCAACCTATTTTCATTTATATATTTGATTATAACGTAACACAGCTGTTACCTTATGGTATTAGATTGTTGATCAGCGGTTTCTCCAGAGAGAGAGAGAGGTGCGCAACAATAGTCAACACGCCAGCTCTTTAGATCAGATCATGGTCACAACTACATATTTTCTTGTCTTTGTTTTTGGTAGTAGTTGTGTTTGAAGTAGTTACATCGTCCATACGACTCTGTGATTTACCTTTGTCGGTCCTCTTTGTGGAATGGATGATTAAGTTAGACTCAATGTTTTCTGTTGAGATGCTAAATCACTGACGTTGTGCTATTATCGTGGTAAGCTAGTCTGATTTTGCAGGAGCATACACGGTACAGAGTTTTAGTTTTAATTACGTTTGAACGGATTCCAAACTTTGGACACTTTCTGTTGTTTTCTCCAGCCTGTCTCTCATTAGCCCCTCGCTATTTACACTCTAGCATGTGTCGCCAGCAGCAGACTGAGCAGTGTCTGGTGTGCGACAGTAATAATGCTCCGTGCAGAAACACCGTCCGTCAGCGATACAACGTTGGTAACATTGATTTAACGAAGCTTCGAGGCAAGTCATTTTGCATCGAGGATTTTTTGTAATCAAATTATTCAAATTATTCGAGGAATCGTTTCAGCCCTAGTGGCTACCCATGTCTACAGGAACCCCTGGCCCTTATAACCATGGATATATTAAGAGAACTGGATACAGTGTTCGGCGGGAAGCCCCGTACGTTCCAATGAGAGTGCTCAAAAGCGCATTAAGCTCGGCTCTTCCGCATTCTTGGCCTATGACGTCACAATGGACATGCGCACTAGCAACAATTTTTTTGTGTTGTCGTAGCAACCGGTAGCAACATGCGCGTTCATGAGCTTCTCTCTCGCGTCTCTACATCGGTAAACGTAGCGAACTCATGAACTTGCCGTTTCATTGTCTAAAATATTCACCAACGTTAAACATTGTGTTTTCGTTGTTCCCGATCGTTTACGTGCTTAGCTAAATAAACGATGGATGTATTTAGAGAACCAAGGAGATGTAATTATTATGTCGTGCTACTAGCTAACTAGCTAGTAGGTAGTGCCACCATACCGTTTAACTTTATTACAGACAACAGGACATACAGTATATACATCAACAGTTAACAACAATGTTATATATCATTGTAATACTTCACTTAGCCATGTATTAATTAGTAATGCTTATCAAAATAAACAATGGATGTTTTGAGAAAACCAAGGCGATGTAATCACTATGTCTGTGACGTTATCTATATACAGTGTTACCGTTCTCCCATGCTAGCTACCGCTGATGTTAGCTACTAGCCGATAGCATTGGCAGTTATGGGAAACGCTAATGACGTTACATCCACGTAACAGGCTTTACAGCATACATACATACATACATAGAAACATACATACATACATACATACATCCCTCGGGTGTATCATAAGACAATACCATGGATGTATTGGAACACAGGGTGAATTACAGCCATTAGCTGCTGAAGCTACATCCATTAGATTATTACAGCTACAGGACTCAGAACAGTCATATGAGCATGCGCAGTGCAGGTGACGCGGGCGGGCGCAGTCCCGATGGTGTGCTCGCTCCATTATGCGCGTTCATCATTTCAAATTTAATAATTCTGGATTCGCTTCTGGTGAATGTTAAAAATGTTAAAAACGTAACATTAGCAACGGTTAAATTATCATCATTTCAGAGGTCGCACAATCATAGCCTTTCTAATGATGAAAACCCGCTTGAGGTGCATCTTTTTAGAAGCACTTGAAGTACATCCAGTGTTTGTCCCTAAGGTAATAAATCACTGCAATATTTCTGTAGTGAATTTCATAATCAATTAATAATATCCTACTTTAAACAACAGTTAATGCTTAACCCTTGTGTTGTCCTTCGTGTCACGGGAACTTGTTTAGATTATTCACTTTTTGTATTAGCCTCGTGGCCTCGTCCTTCAGGTCCCCGGGACCCTGGCTTATTGTGATTCTATGCATTTTCTACTAGCCACGTGGCCTCTGTGCTTCGGGTTCCCCGGACCCCTCGCTTAGTCCATGTCATGCCATGTCACACGCTCGCCTTGTCCTTCGGGTCTCCAGGACCCTCGCCTACTATTTGAATGCTTTGCCACGTCAACTACCGCGGCGGCTACCTGGCCCTTGGGGTCTCCGGGACCCTCGCCTATTCAATGGCATTTTTGTCTCTCGCTACTGGCCTCGTGGCGGCCTGTGTCCCTCGGGTCCCCGGGACCCTTGTTGCAGTGGAAAGTTGATGTCGCTGTTTTGTGCGCAGCGTAAATTCGACGAAGCTCAAACCGCCACGTGAGCCAAGAGGCTACTGTCTCACGCAGTCCGCGCAGTACGGCCGCGTGAAACTCCTGCAGATGTATCTCTGGCAGCCACCGCACACGGTGTGTGTCTTGCGGTCCTTTTTCTTTGGACAGAGCTGACACCTCTTTCGCTTGCTGGGCACTCTCGGCGCTCTCGGTTCCGCTTCCTCCTTGTCATCGTCGTTGTCGTCGCCATCGTCGTCTCCTCGCTGGTCCTGTCGGGCTCGTCTGGCCCTGAGCTCTCGCCAGAGCACAAAGGCGTTGTAGGCAAGGGACCAGCTGTTCCTGACATAAGCAGGTTAGCATTACAGGTCGACCGATATGGGTTTTCTCAGGCCGATGCCGATGTTTTGAAATCAGGGTCGGCCGATGGCCGATATATGCTACATTATATACATCTTAACACACTACTCTAATAACTTTTTAATTATCTCCAATTCACATTATACTACAGATAATTGCTTAATTGTATTTTGTTTGTTTTTATTACCCTGTCACATTTAGTTGGAGCCTGTACAGAAGTTTCAAACCAATTCCCCACCAATTCCAATGAGAATGGGGGTAAGGGAGGTAAGAAAATTAATTAAATTAATAAAATGTGTGCTTATTTAAAATATATAATAATAATAAAATATATTTTTCTCAAACATTCCCCTTCATATGGGTACTCCCTGCAGTTCTACTCTTTCACTGAGGTTAAAGTGATGGTTCGGAGTAATTTACCCTAGGGTCCTTTGCACCATGACCTCGAGCCAAACACCCCCCCAGAAGCTTTTTTCACCTGGGTCTAACATTGGGCGAGTTAGCGTAGAGTAGCGTTAGCCGCTGAATAGCTTAGCGCGGGGCTAATGGACCCCCATCTGTATCTCTTAAATGACCCCACTAATAATGCCCGAAATGATACCAAAGGTCTACACTAGTATATATAGGTTATGTACTCATAAAACGATGGATTGTAAAGTTTGTAAGTACACCAGAATTTTATGTAAATAACACTTGCCTGCTGGCTTCTGCTCTCTGCTGTTGTTGTTGCTGCTGTGAGACGAGTGCTTAGGGACGTCTACAAATTACAACACTGAAAAGAGATGCAACAAAAATATTTTTTAATTTAACTTATTTTTTAAAGTAAGTGCTGTAATATATCTAGCAGGAGACACGTAATAATTGAGGTAAGTTTGGAGACATTACCTTATTTAATCATTAAATTAATACATATTTTTGTTGTATCTCTTTTCGGTGTAGTAATTTGTAGACAGCCGGGCAGCCCTAAGCACTAGTCTAACTGCAGCTAGCAGCAGCAGCAGCAACAGAGAGCAGAAGAGAGCAGGCAAGTGTTCATAAACTTCTGGTGTACTTACAAACTTTCCAATCCATCATTTTATGAGTGTATAACCTATATGTACTAGTGTAGACCTTTGGTATCATTTCGGGCACTATTAGTGGGTTCATTTAAGAGATACAAACAAGGGGGTCCATTAGCCCCGCGCTAAGCTATTCAGCGGCTAACGCTACTCTACGCTAACTCGCCCAATGTTAAACCCAGGTGAAAAAAGCTTCTGGGGGGGTGTTTGGCTCGAGGTCATGGTGCAAAGGACCCTAGGGTAAATTACTCCGAACCATCACTTTAATGTGAGTAAATTACTTCATACATAATATTGATGCTTACTTTAGGATTGGTCTTTTACCGGTTCATGCAGCAGTAGTCTACCTTGAGGTTACACTTCTGGGATTGCTCCGATGCTGCAGGAAATTCCTTGCATGGATGCATGTCTTTTCTGTTTCCTTTTGCTTTTTTTATGATGTAATTTTAAACTCTGGTGGATTTAACTATGGTTAACTGATCCTCAGATCTCTGCAGCGTAAATCCAGACAGCTAGCTAGACTATCTGTCCAATCTGAGTTTTCTCACGCATGAGTATTTTACAGCGGCTCCGTCCTAAAGAAATGCCATTAAAACAGAGCATGTTTTTCTCTCATCCATGCATGGTATGTGGACTAGCCAGACCTTCCTCTGCTCCGCAGCGTGTGGATTAGGGATGAGCGAGTACAGCATTATCTGTATCTGTTTACCATATGAATTATCTGTGGCTGTGTCTCAAACCGCACACTTCTGTCAGTATACTGCTGATGTGCACTGACCACTTACTGCCGTAGTGCCCACTTTGGTTGGTTAGTGTTGTCCCAAACGGAACACTTATGTTAGAACACTTACGAGCGGGATGAGTGTGACGAACGCAAGTTGCGCAACACATATGAACGCGATTTTCCAGCCCGCCAAAAACTATATGCCGGCTTTTGTTTACAAAAAATTATTCTGTGTGTGCATTTACCTTACTTCACACAGCATGTGGAAAATACATCGCCTCCAACGCCTCCGATGCCAACGCAGGATCCTCCTACTATTGGCTGAACATGAGGTATATTATTATTATACAGACAAATTCCTATCATGCACGAATTGCAGCGCAGCAGCACACCAGCAGGATTTTAGTATCACTTTACCTTTTCAAGAACAGTCAGGAGTAGTTCCTCGCGCTAAGTTGATGAATAACTAAAATACACACACTAAAATACACACACCAGCGGGTTCACAGACGTTTTTGCATTTATGTCACAATACTTAACAATTAAACTACTATTAAACTACTAAATTTTCACTAACTATACATGTTATGCAGCACAATTACAATAAGCTGCTCCTTATTTTATCATCAGAAGTACTTCTGTGTGCTCCAAGTGAATAAACAATTGATTGATAACAATTAAAAGCACATATCATCATAAGTTTATGTATTTGTGTCATGAAAACATGTTATTAAGTGCTTTTCACTAGTTGATCTTTACACTAATATACACCAAGAAATACACCAGAATAGACAAGCCTATTGATATGTTCTATCATGTACTCATACTGATAATTGTTAGAAAAAGACAATGAAATAAGGAAAACACAGGGATAGTAACAGAATCAGATCAACTTTATTAAAAAAATTAGCTCTCCTCTCCCCACTCACAGCATCCTCCCAGCCCCAGAAAGTACTGCCAGATAAATCATACAATGCCACTGTTGGCAGTATACTTTGATGGCCACAGTGACCTGAGGGTTGACTACCGCTTTTCAAGGGAGTCCTTCAATGCCGTCATGGCTGTGTTGGGCACGGAATGCGACCATGGTTGGGGCCCAGAGATCTACACCCTGGTTTTTCTTTTCTGGCTTGCCATCGCCACCTCCTACCGTGTGGTTGCCAGGGCCTTTGACATGCACTGGGAAACCATTCACCGGGCAGTACACAGGGCGAGTGGGAAGATTGCAGCTCTACTCTATCAGGTGGTACGACATCCCACCGCAGAAGAGCTCCCTTGCCTCGGGGCTCGCTTTGCCCGTCTGGCCGGATCTGCAGCCTTTAGCCGAGTGGTTGGTGCCATCGATGGCTGCCACGTCAGGGTGAAGCCCCCAGCAGAAGATTCTGCCTGTTATTTTAACAGGAAGCTCTTCTACTCAGTCCAGCTGCAGGCCATCTGCGATGACGTCGGAAAGTTCCTCGATGTGTTTGTGGGGTACTGTGGGTCTGTTCATGACGCCAGAGTACTGAGGAACAGCCCCATCTACTACCAGCAGTCCTACCCTCCACCAGGATATAGCATCCTTGGAGATGGGGGGTACTCCTGCCTGGCCCAGCCCATCAGCCTCATCACACCCTTCAGACAGCCTATTCGCAACCACCTCGAGGCTCGCTTTAACAGCAGTCTGTCAAAGGCCAGGGGCCTCATGTATAAACGTTGCGTACGCACGAAAAGCTTGCGTAAGCTGGTTTTCACGGTCACTTTGTGATGTATAAAAAATTAACTTGACGTGAGAATGTGTGGGCCGTCACGCAAACTGTTGAGCAGTCGTGAGAATGTGCGGGCCGTCCGCAAAGTCTTTTCTGGCTCTGTAACGTAGCGAATTCTAACTGAAAAGTGCCGAAAATCACTAAACATGACAAAATAAAGTTTCCACTACAGTTACTGGCATACGTCTGTGACGTTGTCTTTGAAAAAACAAAATGATATCCGCTGATACTCATTTATGTGGAAATGTTTCACATCTTTCACACAACTGTTTAATTCGCAGGCTACTTAATCTCTGTTAAACATGAGGACGGAAAATGATTGATAAATCCACTTAGGAAATACTTTCAGTCATCCTCTGTATTTCCCATAGATGAAATATCTTACTCGCGGAAAATTACACGGAAAATGCAGTAGTGTCTGTGAGGGCTAGATTTATCAAGCCGTTTGCGCCTGTTTCCAGGCGCTAATTGGTCGCAAAGACGGACGTAACCGATGCGGGCTATTTACAGATAGGGCGCACTTGGGTAAAATCGCAGATTGTCTGCCACATGAGCGAGAAGAGACAAGTTGCGCTTTCAGTATGCGTTCGTGGGAGGGTCGTGGGGAAAGTGGGAGGATAAGCGCAAAGTGCACCTAATTATATATTCCGTGGTATTTACAAAGACTGTCAGTAAGAGCGTGTGTCTATTCTGCGGGGGAAATTTTCCGCCTCTTAAAAGCAGGTCTAAACCAGCCGCAACCAAGTTTCCTTGTAGACCTTTATATGCCGCTGGTGAAATGGCAACAGTAATATGAGCAAGACGAAGACATAGGCGAGGCTGAAAATATTTTTTAACACAAGAATCACACTTTGTCAGTGAACACAACATCATTTAGCGTTACAGATCAAACTAACTCTAAGCTAACTCATGTGATGCGTCATTAATCCCGTGGATGATTTGTAGGCTATTAAGTGAACAAGGTGTACCCGGTCCACCAAACAATGGGCCGTCTTGACTGTCTTAATTCTGCACACTGTTGTCCTATTTACTATTTCATTATTTCATCCATGCGTGGCACAGCGGATCTGTGCACACTGTCACCTGCCGTGGAGATGCTGGCCTCACTAACCTCTCCTTCTCTGAGTCAGGCCTCCCTCGCGCTGGACTCAGTTTCACTGAGCTACTAACACTTATTAAATAAAATAAATGGCATTACATCAGTGAGTTCAAACTGCTTATTATGCATAATTTGGACTGACACCGAGATGTATGTTGTTCTGTAAGTGGTGTGGCGCTGCCATTATTCTCTTGCTTTCCACTTTGACAATAAACATTTATTTTTTTATTATTCTGCCATGGTTCGGTGCATTCACCGCCCGGTCACCATTTGCCATTCTGGGCATTTTCTTTTAGTGCTTATCCAAGATGACAAACCTCCAAACAGAACATTTTTTCTCGCCTCCACCTCCGCGATCAGCACCTCAACCTCAGTCAGTGAAGTTTTTCTTTTCTCGTCTGCAGCGGGATAACCCGATTGGACAAAGAATGACGTGGGGGGCGCATTTATAGTAATTTCCATATTCATTTATGGGAGGAGGCAAGGCGGGGTCAGTCACTCATTCATGTGTGCTCAATTTCATGTGGATTGTGATGTATAAAGGAAAGGTGCGCAGGACCTGGCGTACGACCGGTTTTATACATGTGAATATTTCAATTTCAATTTAGGTTCACAATAAATTTAGGCCCACCTAGTTTTTGTCAGTTTTCAAAAAAAATGTGGTGCTTTTTTCCGACATTTTTTACACCTTTCAAGCGGTTTATGCACTTTTTTAATGCTTTAAGCACTTTGTTGTATCATTTTTGATGCTTTACAAAATGTATAGCCACTTTTTCTTAAGATTGTGGCGTTGTTTACAATGTTTTTGTCACTTTTTCAGACAACTTTGACACCAACTTTTTTGGTGCTTTTTCCAATGTATTTGTCGCTGTCTGAGGAACTTTTTTGGGGCTTTATGAGGCCCAAAATGTAAGACTACAGTATATATGCAATAACAGTCAAATTGACTTTTTCTCTTAAAGGTCCCATGGCATGAAAATTTCACTTTATGAGGTTTTTTAACATTAATATGAGTTCCCCCAGCCTGCCTATGGTCCCCCAGTGGCTAGAAATGGTGATAGGTGTAAACCGAGCCCTGGGTATCCTGCTCTGCCTTTGAGAAAAGGAAAGCTCAGATGAGCCGTTTTGGAATCTGCTTGTTATGAGGTCATAACAAGCAAGGTTACCTCCCCTTTCTCTGCTTTGCCCGCCCAGAGAATTTGGCCAACCCATGAGAGAGAGACATCAGGGCTTTCAAATGAGCAAAGTGGCAGTTGGTCAAAGCCACACCCACTCCCTCCACCTTGCCCCCCCCTCTCTCCTCCTCAATAGCTTCAGACACAGAAATGGCACGTACTAAGGAAAGCTCATTGTGGGACTGGCTCTAGTGGCTGTAGTTCTGCACCAAAGCTGAATTTCGGGAAAGAGACTTCAGATACAGTATTAGGGGACATCTAAGGTCTATATAAAAGCATCCAAAGAGCACCATGTCATGGGACCTTTAAATAAAAGCATTTCAATAAACTCTGGCCCTGGATGTGATTCTTATTCTCCAGTGTGGCCCTTAGGGAGACTGAGTTTGACGCCCCTGATGTAGGTAGTACTTTTTAGGAATCTTTGATTTACTTTACCAATTAGTTGAAAGGTAAACGAAACAAGTGTATAATCAATTCCTGTAAAGGTTTCACCAATCGAGAGCAGCCAGACTATTCATTCACAATGTGAATAGGTCTGAAGTAACCTAACCAGGCTCTCCTGAAAGAAAAAAGATGTGAAAGTGTGATATAACAAATGACAGTGTTAATTACTTGTTACATATTTATTTAATATACACCTATTAGAACAACAAAGTAGAACTACAGTTTATTTTGTAAACTTGTCTAGAATTGCCAGGAGGCGCTTCTCTCTGGCAGCCACCTCTCTCTCTCTGGTCTCCTCTCTCTTCTGGTGCTCTCGCTCCATCTCTTGCAATGCTCATCATACTGCTGCTCATTATCTTTTAAGCAATTAAGGATTTCCATTGTGTCTACCCGGCGCCTCTTTGGAGTAGACACGTTGGGGGAAGCACCCTTGTCCGGTGTCACCACAGGAGGGGGTGAGGCCGTTGCCACTTCCGGGTTGGAAGAAGCAAAGAGAACAGGTGGCTCTACAGATGGCCTGCTCCCAATTGCTGCATCCATAAGTGCATACCACTTCCAAGAAGCGGCGCTGGCCTCCCCCCTCTGTACTAACACCAGTATGAGGATGCTTAAGCGCCTGTGGATGAAACGACAACAAAAAAAGCTGCGCTATTTCACTATGAAATGCTACAAACACTAACAATACATTTACATTTCTTACTTATTGACAGAATACACTACCGCATCAAATGTTTAGAGTCTCTCAATCACCTTGTAGGCGGCTGCATATATATAAAAAAAAACACCTAACCCTAAAAAAATTCTAACAAAAGGTTTTTCAGCTGTTTTTTGTAGTAGTAGGTGTCCTTAATAACATTCTAAAAGTTTACCAAAGTTTGACCACTATAAAAGTGTAATTTTCAAGATGGCGTCCAAGATGGGCAGGAAGCCCTCAAAATATCCTAACTCTTTCATTATTGGACCTAGCCAAGTAATCTTGGTGTCTAACCACATGTTTTCTGGGTCTATGAATCCATTGGACTTGTCTAAATTGCACTGACATGATGACATACTTATGGAATACATTTTGTGAGATAACTGTAAGGTTTTATCTTTTTTGGGGTGAACCAGAGATGTAAACAATTTATGTCATGTAACTCCTATTCAGTATGCGTTTTTGGACACATACCCTTTTTTTGCTAAAACACAGACTTGACATTCAATGTAAAAGTTATTCCACTTAAATTACTTTTACCCCCCACCACCACACCCCTCTGTGTGGTGGGTAAAAAAAAATGCACACTACGGTCAAAAGTTTTAGAACACCCTAGGTTCCAGGTTTTAATTGAAATTCATGCAGTTCAATGTCTTATTGTACTCTGAAATGAAAGAATAGAACAAATGAACAACATAAGTTAAAAAAGAAATCATGGAATCAATTTATAAACCAAAATGTAGTCTACATTTTTGCCATATTTTGGCAGATATAACAGCTGAACACACTCGTGGCATTCTTTCTACAATGGATATCAAATATTCTTCAGAAAGTTCTTCCCAACTCTGTTGCAGAAGTTCCCATAAATGTGTGGCATTTGTAGGTTGCTTTGCTTTCACTTTTCTGTCCAGTTCATCCCAAACCAGCTCAATGGGGTTTAAGTCTGGGGACTGTGCTGGCCACTCCATGTTTTTAAGCTTACCATCTTGTTCTTTTTTCCTAAGGTAGTTCTGGCATAGCTTGGACTTATGTTTTGGGTCATTATCTTGCTGTAGGATGAACCCCTGACCAACTAGGCGCATACCAGAGGGTACTGCATGGCGCTGCTTTAATCCTGTGGTAGCCGTTTTGGTTCAGGGAGCCTTTCACTCTGAACAAATCACCGACCCTGGATCCAGCAAAACAGCCCCTGACCATCACGCTTCCTCCTCCATGTTTGACCGTTGATGTCACACACTGAGGAACCATCCTTTCACCTACTCGACAGCGTACAAAAATCCTGCGTGATGAACCAAAGATTTCAAATGTTGATTCATCAGTCCATAGCACCTTCTTCCAGTCTTCAGTAGTCCATTGACGATGTTTCTTGGCCCAGGCAATCCTCTTTTTCTTATTCTGACGTCTTAGCAATGGCTTTCTCGCTGCAACTCGACCTATCAAACCTGCAGCTCCAAGTCTTCTCTTTCCAGTTGAAACTGAGACTTGCTTATTACGACCAGTATTAAACTGTGCTTGAAGCTGTTGTCCTGTGAGCCGCCTATCACGCAAGCTGTTGACTCTCAGAAACTTGTCTTCTGATTCTGTTGTGGCTTTGGGTCTGCCAGACCTCTTCCTGTCACAGTTTCCCCCATTTTCTAAGTGCCTTTTGATGGTGAAGAATACTGTACTCACTGACACCTTAACTTTCTTCGCAATTTCTCCGTAGGAAAGACCAACATTCTTAAGTGTTATGATGGTCTGTCTCTCTTCCATTTTTATAACAACACACTACTTTCTGCAGTACAATACTGTTCATACAATGCTCACGAGGGTATGGTACCACAGTGTGTTCCAACAATCCTTTTATACAGACAGAGGGGGTTGCAAGTAATCCAGACAAGTGTGAACACCTGTGGGAATTGGTAGCACCAACTTTCAAAGCTTGATCAACCTCCTTTGCTGCAGAACAGCTTTATGTTGTTAACCCATTTCTTGTTCCCTGAAAAAGGCCTTTTTGTAAAATTCGGAACACATTATTTTTCAGTTTTGAGTAACCTTACTTATTTTTTTTTAACCTCAAGCAGTTCACTACTTACCTTTGGACAATTTCAAGCTATTAATTGGACTTGAACTGCTAAAATTTCAATAAAAAAACTAAAAAGATTGGGTGTTCTAAAACCTTTGACCGGTAGTGTATATTACAGCACAAATGTCTTATTCTCAGACACATGCTCAATGTCATTTTATGGGGGTGTCAAAAGAACATTAGAAAGATGTCTAATACATGACAAAGGCCAACAATGTGAGTGTATTAAGAAAGGATGACATTGTTGGATTAGCTTGAGGAAAAAGTACACTCCAAATGCAATTTTGATCATGAGTCATATTGTTGTAAACCAAGAAATTTGCCCCATTTGCTGTAAAAACTTAAGAGATGGCTCTGATGTGGTAGAGGTTCATCAGAAGGGAGCTGATGGACAGAAACCACCAACACTTGGCAAAACGATATGAGAAATATGCAATTACTTTCGGGAAATTTTATTATTAAATTGTAATTGTATTTGCCCTTATTTTTCGCATAAATATGCTTGTAACCAATTGCTTATATATATATATATAATTGTGCTTGTAATCAGTTATTTATCATACAAATATGCTAATTAGATTATTAAATGGCCAAAACATGTATAAGGTAACAGTATTCATGTTGTAGTAGGAATACAAAGGATTAATGGTCTTTTTAAGGACCTGGCTGCCGCCATTTTGAAAATGGGGCCTTTCTTGAAGTCAAACTTTGGTAAACTTTTAGTATGTTTTTAAGTACATCTGATACTACTGTGAACCACTGAAAAATCTTTTGTTAGAATTTTTTGGGGGTCAAACCATATTTGCAGCTGACTATTGGGTAAAATGGTTCCCCAACAATCCTAAAGGAGTTTCCAAATATGTTGAACACCTGTTGGCCAATTTCATTTAGCTCACAATTCTAAGGAAGCCCAGACAAACCTTTCAACGGTAGTGTATATAGAAAGTAAGAACTATTCTGAACTATTCTGACAACTGCACACATTATCACCTTTGTCGCAAGCATTTCATTTCACAAGGGAAAATATATGCATGGAAAAACCTTGTACTAACCTTGTATGTCTGCACCAAGTTTTCCAATCTTTTCCTGATGGCTTTTGAGTCCAGCCTTCCTCCAAACCCCTTTTTCTTAATGAATTCTCTGGTGAAAACACATAAGCAGATCATATCAATGCGTTAAATAATACAGAGGCCCACCACCAGAACAAATAACATGACATGAGTACTAACAAGTTTTTGCAACAGAACTAATATGACTAACTGAACTAATATGTTACACACTAAATGCAACTACTATCTAATAATTGTTACCAGCAAGACTCAATTATACTGCATTATACGTACTTAATACTCTTGTAAACACTTTAGGAACCTTATAATTTCACTGAAACATATTCTTAATCTATTTTCAAAATATATCTGTGTGGTTTCCCTATTGCTTACAACATAAAAATCACAACATTTATTTGAGATGTTTATTTTTTCTGGGGCTGGGCCAGAGATCAGATGTGTATACTGCTTCATGTGTTTAGCCTCCATTACACCCCTTTCAATAACCACGAGCATATGTGACCACGTTAGTTTGAAAAGATTTTTCAAAGTTAGTAGCCTAATGCAACTGGTAATGCATTGTACTTACTCGAATCACATAAGGGTCGCATTTCGCTTCCCCGTGAACAGATCGGCGTTGGCAGCACGCCAGGGGATTAGCTCCCTCGTATCTTCATCCGTCCCTAAAAACAGATCGAAATACCTCGATTAGATAAAAGGGACACTCACCTTGTCTGTTAACAGTACAAGTGATATCTAGCTAACGTTAGAAAGACCTCTAAAATGGTCCCGAAGTTATCATTTATTATGTTGTCCATCGCTAGCGTTCACATTGCTCGTCCCAATGGCTAGCTACCTTAGCATTAGCATGTTACGTTACGCTAATTAACTCGACCAAATAATTATGTTGGCTTAAGTCAGTGAGGGACATGTAAGTAATGTATGACACAACAATAAAATGTTTTCGGATTACCACTGTTACTTACATTTATACAATTGAGTTGTCGTCGTCTTGGGTAAGTTGTCCGCCATTTTCTTCAAACTTTTCGAAAAAGTTGCTGACGTCCCTGGCCCCTCCCCTCAGGGGCGCCGCCAGGAATTTTGGGCCCCATGGCAAAAAATCCAATTGGGCCCACTCTGCGCAGCTGTTGTCACCACATCTCTAGGACCTAACTGTCCCATCAAAAGCTTTACAGAACTCTAATTAAAGGCTTGCAACTGTCTTTCTGTTTGTAGTTCAATACTAGTACTAGCACAATATTTACGGATGGTGATTTGTACATGCATGCAAGCAGGGGTTAAATTGGAATTAGTTATGTGGAGGGGCTCTCCCTTGGGGGGTCCGGGAAAAAAATTGAAAAAAAACCCGTTAAATGGCACTTTCTGGAGAGTTTTGTGCAAAGAAATGGAGAAATTGAGTTTTACATGATTGCAAAAATGCAAGGTTAAGAGCCTATACTCTGCATTGTTGTAGTATCAACAGGTATTAGGGCATTTGCATTACTGTTAATCAGTCATCACTTGATTACACGTTATATTACCTTGTTATGATATAAGAAGTGACTCATACAATGTGCCAAACATAATGTGCCACATGAAGAGACAGTGCAGCATATGACAGTAGCAACAGCTGAGAAGATTTGGGTCTGTGGTCACCAGGTCCACTTCACTCAAACTTCCTTCTCCCATTCTCTCTTTACTACTACAACACACACACACACACACACACGCACACACACAGCACTGAGTGGGGCTCTCCGATGCTCGGATGTGAGCCGCTGGAGGAGATGCGACAGCGAGAACTGGTTCCACGGCTTGGTCAGCGACATGAACTCGTAGCGGCTGGTGGAGCTTCCGAGCACCGGGCTTCCACCGCTGTGAACGGGGTTTTAGCTTTAGGAGAAGGCATTCTATCTGTCTCAGAGACCGTTGTCTATTAGATACGATAGATTTTTTTGTGTTTGTGTGTGTGTGTGCAAGCTTCTCAAATAAATTGCCCTTCATGATGGGAATAATAAAGTCTGTATCTATAGATGTCATTCCATAATTCGAATCTAAATGAACGTATCAAACTGGATTATTTTAATATTGTCTGTTTCTTGCATGGAGGCTCAGGTGAGGTACTCACTGTTTCCAACTGTCCAGCATCCAGGACAGCAGGTTTTTTATTTAATTTTTTTTATTTTATTTCATAATGATCATGTGATAAAATAATTGTTATTAATGTGTTTGAATTTTTGTCATTAACAAATATTTCATTTTTTTTTGTAATGGTAAAAAGAGCAAGAGAGACAGTGAAATCCCCACAGACTCCCTGCAATGATGCTAACAGGCATGTCATTGAACACAATGTTGCTCACCTTCTTCACTGGGACAGGGAGGGGCTTAGTTAGGGGGAGACTGGGCTGCTGCTGACTCATCTGTTGTTAAGTCTGCTAAAAGGGGCAGGGACAATGATTTAATATGAATATCTTGCTAAACGTTTCCCTGCGCTGATTAAATGGTGATTAAATGTAGGCTAGCACTAGTCTGTAGCTTATTTCACTATGGACATTAAGCCAACAGGTTAATACCACTCACAGACTACTACCCACCTTTCTTCCTTTGTCTTTCCTCTCTCTCTATTTTCTCTCTTTCCTTTTTTGAAAACCAGATTTTGATTTAACGTTACTTGGCAACATTGTGGTCACTGTAGTTCTGGCGCATCTACTGACTGCATCTAAACACCTAGTGTGTCTCAAATCGCGCACTTCCCGTAGTGCACTAAGGGAAGTGCACTTCGTACACTATGTACCTACTTGCATAGTGCGTAAAATTTGACGGGGGAGTGTTGTCTCAAACCGCGCACTACCTTATGTACTTACCGGAAGTGACGATCAAAACATCTCAGTCCTCCTCCTCCTTCTTCTGTGAAATTGTGAATTGTACCCAGGGCAGAGCATTCCCGCCACCTATTGTCGCCCGCGAAAATTACATTTCTGCTTTGTTCTTCAATATGAATGCGATTGTTTTTATTGTTGCTTGTATTTGCCCTCTGTTTTTCGCGAGAATGAGAGGATTGCGACGACGAAGTCGTTGTGTCATCCAACTCCTTTTAGCGGAAAACATACCGGTATGTTGATATTCCTACTTTGCTCTTAATTCATTTTTTTTAAATACCCCAAAATGACCATTATGAGTTATTATAGCAAAAGTGGAGGAATAAAATTGTGTCCAATTGATATTAGCTAACGTTAATATAGATAGTCATATTATGTTTATATAAGAATGTTTAATTTTAATGATTCATCTATTAGCTAGCCAATTACAGTGACATTAAAGCCATAGGAAACCCAATAGACATTTAAATAGATTCTAGCTACAGTCATGCAAAGTACAACGCTAAAGATAACACACCACATGAAATACATTCAATACAATTTTATTTGAATTGTGTTGATTTAATTTGAATTGTGTTAATTGTTCTACAGGCTCCCAAACCCAGGCAGTACTGCCAGGTGAATAATACGGTGCCGTTGCTGGCACTGTACTTTGATGGGGAAAGTGACATGAGGGTAGTCGTGTTGGTGCAGGTTTTGCACGATTGGCCGGGTCAGCGGCCTTCAACAGGGTTGTCGGCAGCATTGATGGCTGCCACGTCCGTGTCCGTCTAGAGCGAGGTGTGTTGTGGAGAGAGCCTTTGGCATCCTGAAGACCAGATGGAGGTCCATATTTTTGAAGGCGCTGGAGGTGGATGTCCTCTATGTCCCAGAGGTCATTGCCTGCTGCACAGTCCTTCATAACATCTGCTTAAGCAATGGGGACCTGTTGGAGGCAGAAGATGATGTGGAGGGAGAAGCAGGGGACTATCCACAACCAGCCCCTCAAGGTGCTATCTGTGGCGCAGAGGACAGGTACAGGATGGCAATAACGTGTGTTGTACCGGACCACGATTATGCAATTTAAATGTTATAAATATATTGTTGTTCTGCTGTTCTTTTGTGAAATGTTCTGCTGTTCTTGTTCTTTTGTGAAATCTTATGCCGTTCTTGTTATTTTGTGAAATCTTATGCCGTTCTTGTTCTTTTGTGAAATCTTATGTTGTTCTTGTTAATCAGTTCACTAATCAGTTCACAAAACCCCAGACTGTCATTATGTATTTTTTTTTCAGCCCAGCATATTTCCTTGGATTAGGATGGCACCTAAATCATGATTGCAGCTGATGCCGTGGTCCTGATGCATGCCCTGTTACACCCTGCAGTGCCCTCCAGTGTCCTGCTACATCCTGTATCGCCCTACGAACTACATCTATTTCTAGTCACTGTGCCATTATCTTTACTGTGATTATTATTACCACTGTTCATCACACCCCCATAATTTATATATATATATATATATAGAGGGTAACCATCACACTTTCAGAGTACAGTAATAATAGACAGATCATATAGTTATTAATTAAAATGTATTTATTTACAAAAATTCTCCAGCAAAGATAGGAAGCACTCCTCCCTCATGCCTACCTCCCTGTCTCTCCTCTCCTCCCTCTCCCTCATCTCTTTGTCTCTTCTCTCATCCCTCTCCCTCATCTCTGCAAAACGCCGTTCCTCTCTCTCCACTGCCTCACGGTGCCACCTCTCCTCTCTTTCATCTCTTGCTTCTTCTCTCTCTCTTGCCCTCTCCTCCATCTTCTTCATCTCCTGCTCCTGCATCAGCTCCCTCTTCTGTAATTCCTTCAGGGCCTCCACGACATCCACCCGCCTCCATTTTGGAGTGGATGCCGTGGAAGCCCTGGCTAGGTCCCTTTCTGGGGTCACCACCGAGGGGGGTTCAACAACCGCCACGTCCTGGGAGGACAGGCGGCGTTACAGACGGCCTGCCCCCAATTGCCTCATCCATCAGTGAGTACCACTTCCAGGACGCAGCGGTTGCCTCACCCCCCTCTGTGCTGACCCCAGTTCTGGGGCATTTCAGATCCTACGGACAACAGAAAACACTCCAATTTAAGATCAAAACAAACTAAAATTAAATGCTTACATCCTTAGGGCTGATTAACTCACAATTATTCTGACAGTTAACCGACTTTGTATTTTTGTTTCAGGTTCTCCCATTTTTCCCACCTTGTCCTGAAGCACTCGACTTTCAACGTACGCCCTAATGAAAATACAATTTGTATGAGGCTAGCAATGTAAAATATAGGTCCACAGTACAATATATAACGATAGGAAGATATGATATACATTTACTTACTCGTATCCATTCAGGGCAGCATTGCGCTTGCCCGTAAAGCTGGTGGCGTTCACCGTCCTCCACTGAATGAGGGACCTTGTGTCCTCGTCTGTCCCTAACGATTATATAAGTCAGATCAGGACAGAAACAGCACTGTTAAAACGTTATAACATTACATGCATTAACGTACTGCAACATTACTGCTTATATGTAATGCATATTTACAAGATCACACATCTAACGCTAAATCTTCTACAGTGAGGACGATAGTGTGGCTAGTTAACCTCATTTACGGCGTAATTAGAGTATTTACAGTTTGAATTTCGTCACGCCACTTATGAAACATCTACCCCAAGGTCTAATAAAGCTAACAATGGTGTCGGATTTCAATTTAACACGTTTTTTTGTGAACATCAGGGGTATAGAAGTAACTTCATAATCTTTGGTTTAACTGTGCCGCTGTAAGATAGCTAGCTAAGGTTAGCTAAAGCTAGCTTGATAGCACGTCAAATTACGGTACATATAAACGTTATAATTCGCGGTACAAAAATCATCACCGAGTGCAAAATTACCTTAATATACATAAACAGGTGGCTTATATGTTATACAAGTATAGCAAAATGATTAAAACTTACATTTGTAATGCTCGGTCGCTGTCGCGTCTTCGGCCGCCATTATCCAAAGTTTTTTAAACTTTTGTTAGCTCCGCCCCTTCCGCTACATAGCAAAGATGGCGACCGTTGAGTGTGGAAGCACTTGTAGTGCACTGCATTTACCACACTTCGACGAGTGAAATTTTGAGTGCACTCAAATAGTTAGTATAAGTACAGAAGTGCGCGATTTGAGACACACCAACCGTCACGCAGTGCGCTAAGGCAAGATCAAACCATTTCATGCAGATACAGCGGGGTGGTCGGTCAATATGGATGTTTACTTTTTGGTCACTAGGGATATTTAACTTTTACTGCCAAAAACAAGTAAAAACAAAGAGATCGTCAATATTACTATTATATTTGAAATATATATACTGAATGATGATGGTTTAATAATTTTATATTAGTTTTTACCTATTTTTACGGGCCCCTGTCAGTCATAGGCCCTTGGAATTGTCCTAACTTTTCCCCCCTATACGGCGCCCCTGCGGAAGGGGAGGCTCCCCTTCCGCTTTGTAGCAAGATACATCGTTCCACACTGAACTTTTTGACCTTTTTTAGGGTGTCATCCGGGTACTTTCAGTGCACTGACTTTTAGCGTTATCTACACTATATACTTAAAACCAGTGTTTGAAGTGTGCAAGTAGGCGGTTTGAGATACAGCTATCTGTATCTGTACTCTGACTGGGCGGGGCCTAACCCGGAAGTGGGCGGGATTTATCCAGGAAGTGGGTCTGGTTGTCTTGAAATGGGCGGGGCTTTGACCGGTTTGTTATTTTAAGCATGCAATTGATATGGGTTGATCAGAAATTGTGAGTTATTGCTGATTAGAAAACTATTTACATGACAGCATCAGCATTGAGCTTCAGATCAATGCGAACTATATACAGAACAAGTTTTGCAACAATGAATACAACACATGCGGTTGCAATTATGAAGTAAAATATAATGAACAAGAGTTTTCATACTCAACATAACTTTCTTTTTTAACTTTTAACTTTTTTAACACCAGGTATGTGTGTGTGTGTGTGTGTGAGAATGAGTAAGAGAGAGACAGAGAGAGAGAGAGAGAGAGAGAGAGAGAGAGGGGGGGGGAAGAGATTATTTTTGTGTGTGTGTGTGTTTGTGTGTGTAGCTTAATTTGTAATATTATTTATACCACAACTACCTTTATTTTTTTTTTATAAAATACAGCAAGAAAGTGTCACACACTCAGGGCGTGAAGTAAAAAAAACTGTTTAGAGCCAGCAGACGGTTTAAAAAAAGAGAAAAAACTCCGATGACCGGCAGAGAGAGTGAGAGAGAGTGTACATAGCTAATTAATTTGTAATATAGTTTTATACCACTACTTCCTTTATTTTTTTATGAAATACAGCAAGAAAGTGTCAGACACTCAGTGCGTGAAGTACTGGTTAGAGCCAGCTGACGGTTTAAAAAAGAAAAAAAATCTCCAACAGGCAGAGACACAACGTGAGTCGCATTCTACCAAGCACCACGGCTGAACAAACCCCACGTTTACCAGAACTCTACTGGTTAATAAGTAAGTACTACAAACCAAAGTAAAAAAACAATCCTGAAGCTGAAGAAACCCTCACGGTAGGTTTCCACACAGCGAAATTTCGCTTTGCTCTCATTGAGGTTGAATGGAGACGAAATTCGCCCTGATTGAGCGAGATGAGAGTGAATCGCCGAGGGGATCGAAATAAAGTTGACGAAAGTTTAACTTTATTCAAATGAGGACCACTCGAGAACCAATCAGGTCCGTGTGTTTGTGTTTGGAGGCGGGAGTTACAAAAAAAGTCTGACCAAGATGGCGGAGGTTATCACCGCCGTATCATGAAAATTTTGATGTGATTAAAATGTTTCTACACGAACATCGGTACTTCTATCAACACGAATTGTGTTTTATATGACACACAAACTTAGTTAGGGCACATACACCACTAAATAGATCACTGTATATGTTAGTTTAAACGCGAACTTTTCAGCTAGCCGACAGGCTAATCGCTAGCATGTTCGGACATTGGATTTCATTGTAGCCTAGCCAGGTAGCTAGCTAGGCTACTTGTGCATTTGTTTGATTACATGTTTTGTTGGCGAACATTGACGCTTGTAGCAACCCAAGGTCACCCGCTAGCATGTTTGGATATTGCATTTCATTGTAAGCATAGCAAGGCAGCTAGGCTACCAGAGCATTTATGAACATTTTGCCGATGGTTTGCTGCTGTGCATTTTTACCGCCCTGTCTTCTGACAGCCCGGGATATTTAAAAACATTTTGCAGTCTTGCGTGTTGTTTTCGCGACCACACCCCCGAGGCAAACTTTCGCTGGGCGAAATTCGCGAGGTGTTTCAATGTGTGGAACCCTACCGTCAGTGTTCTGTGTGTGAGTGAGCAGAGTGGGACACACAGCAACACAATAAATCTGTGTGTGTGTAGGGGAGGGGCGCTGTGACTATCTGTCACGCCTGCCCCGCTCTTGTGGTGTTTTTTGTTCTTGTTTTGTTGCTTCCTGTCTTTCGGTTTTCCCGCCTTTGTTATTGTCTGATGTCTTTCACCTGTTCACCAGTCCTTGTGTCAAGTTTCTTTGTTTTAGGTGGTTTCATGTTTCTGTTGGTTTTCCCGTTTCCTGTTTTATTTTGAAGTCTGTCTTGTCTCCCTTGTCTTGTCTAGTATACTTCCTGTTTTCAGTTTTCCCATCCTTGTGATTGCCCAATGTGTTTCACCGGTTTCCCTCTCCTTGTGTCAGCTGTCTCTCATTTAATCATTACCCTGTGTATTTAGTCTCTGTGTTTCCTTTGTGTCTTGTGGGATCATTTCGTTCTGTCTGTGTGCATCATGTGTTTATGTTCAGTGGTTACACGCGTTTGCTGAGTTTTTCGTGTTTTCTGGAGTGATGTACTGTGTGTGCCTGCTCATTCCTGGCTTCCAGTTAATAAACTCTGTTTTCGGAACTGAACTGCATTTGGGTCCAAGCCTCGCTACTTACTCTCGTGACACTATCACAGAACGGAGACACAGTCAGCTACCCAATGAGGATTTTTATTCCATCCGAGCACAGATATTGACTCGTATTACTCGTATAACCGGGGATTTCCACTGGATGCGTAACAGCTGCAGACCGGCACCGCTGCGTGTCTGCTGCGTGCTCCGCCGTCCGTCAATACCCACCGGGTCCGGATTTGTTGCGGAACGGCTGCGGCCGTGACTGACAGCTGCAGACCTGCCAACCTTGAGAAACTTTTTTGAGTAGCAATTTACGGATTTATTGTCGAAGTTCTGGTTCATGAACACGGCGGCACGCACGCGGAATAAATGTGCCTTTAATGTCAAATGAGTATACATTTTAAACCCTAGAAAATAATTATGTTCAAGTAGGCTACTTGAATTAAATAAAACATTTTATTTAAATTATCGGTCATATTTAATACAATTAATTAGATCATAATATAATCCAATCAAATAAAATATATTAAATTGCATAATGAGCACTTTTACTTTTGGTACTTTAAGTATATTTAATACTTTTGTACTATTACATAGGGAAGATGTTGAATGCAGGACAAGTAATTTGTAATTCTACAACACTGTTTTTTCTACTTTGACTGCAATACATAATCTAAGTAAGTCTTCCACCTCTGGAAATCACCACCAACAGTCGTGCATGAATACTTGCAGCAGTGTTTAACACTGAAAACACACAGCTAAGTTCTGAGTTTCCTTGTAGCTCTGCTACAGTAGCAGATAACCTTTAACGTTACCTGCCGGTCACATCGTCTCTAAACAGTCTGCTCACAGTGAAGTCCTGCACGGATTAACAGATGTTAGAGTCCGGCGGCTGCTCGCTCTGTTTGTTACGCACACCGAGCAGACTGATGCGCTCACAGAGCCAATCTTTGCAGATGTTACCGCTCAGTGTTTGGCTAGCTAATAAGCCGTTAGCCTGTTAGCTTGAGCTTTGAAGGCGCCGAGCGGCCAGTCCGACAGACACTGACACATTCCGCACATCCTCCGCTCAGTTTAACCGCTAACCCCCCCCGGTACCGGTCAGAGAGGCGTGTTTACTTTGTGTCTCGGTCCGGTGCGTTCAGCGATAGGCTCCGGTCAGTTTTTAATTAGCCTACATTGGTAACAGTTAATTTTGTTACGGTATGAACTTAATCCTAAGAAAGGCAAAACAATATAAGACCTTTGTAACGAAATCCAAGACTTTATAAATGCAAGGCTTTAAATCAGATTTCTCCAAAGTTGACAGGTAGGCTACGTAAATTAATTAATTTCACCTTTCTACATCAAATCAGTTTACCTTTGCAAGCACCGTCCTCCCTTGGGGAAACCCATAGATATATAGATATATGGGGGGGGGGACCAACCAAACTAAACGGGAATGAGGGAGGAATAACACCACTGAATAACACTTGCATCTGATGCTTTCGTTTTACTATCAGTAGCCGATATCCCCGCTTGACATTAGAGGAAGGAACCCGACGCTGTGATTGGTCGAACTCTTCTTCTTTTACATCAAGAGTGAGACGGCTACTGCCATGCTACTGCACGTCAACGAGTGAACTCAAAGCAGTCACCGGATTTTTGCGTAGTTTAAAGTGATAAATCGTATCACCGTATTCTGATGTGAAAATGCGTATCTTCTACGCAAAATGCGTACAGGTTGGCAGGTCTGCAGCTGTAGTCACGAGGACCCACGAGTTCTCGCAAATTCAGGTAGAATAGAACCACAAAACCAACAACAGTTTGTTTCCATCCAGAGGAGTAGAAGGGAAACAACTCTGTGCTGTGTTTTCAAGGTGTAGTGCAGGAAAATATTATCCGCCGTGAGCACGGTGTATTTTATTTTGAAAATTAACCAGATATTTATTTTGTTTCTGTGCTTGACTTCCTGTCCTGCACTATATGAATTGCTGCAGAGCTCTCCGTCGTCCGTTAAAAATAGAAGCTCTGCGTATCTGCTCCGGAGGGCTGCGGACTGACCGAGCTGGGACGGAGTAGGGACGCAGACGTTCCGCAGTCAGTGAAAATACACAGATTTACTTTAATGGAAACCTAATGACTCTGTCGATGTTCCGGAGACGTTCCGCATCCAGTGGAAATTGCCGTTTATACTCGTACTCTGCAAAAGTGCTTTATCCGTACCGGATACTCGTTTCAGCCGAGTATCCGGCTCAACTCTAGTGTGGATGGTCTGGCAAAAGCGAGACTAACGCATCAATGAATAAATATATTTCTTTTCTATAGATCGTGACCGGAAACCGACTAGTGAATGTGAAGGGTGTTTGTGTCCTCCAGGACGACAGTCTCGAAATTCTGGATGAATTCGATATTGAGCGCATCATCCCCGCCGAGGTGTGGGAGAAGGCACTTCCAGGGGAGCTGTGCGTGATGCCAAATTCAGTGACCCTGGCATACAAAGAGGGAAGGGTCGAGGCAGTTTTTCTGAACGAAAAATAATACCTTTTCACCCCCCACCCCCACTATTTGAAGAATCAGCCTATTGTTGTTTGTTAATTTTAAATTATAAATGTTAATATAGTCGTTTTTTTAATATGTTATTAGTTCATTTAATTTTTTTATATTGTTGTTTATTTATGATGTATTTTATTGTTAATATTATAAATGTAAATATTCTGTAATATATTCTATATGTCATGATTATACGTAAATATTAAGCCCAGATCCAGCTCTGAGTCAGGTTCAACATGTGTGGACACTAACCCACACGCGCACACACACACACACACACACACACACACACACACACACACACACACACACACACACACACACACACAGAAGACTCTAGGTAATAAATAGTGTTAGTAAGTGGCTTACAGACAACAGGCTTTCAATACATTTGGGAAAAACTGAGTCCATTTTATTTGGAACAAAAAGAAAGTTCTCTAGAACAAATGCACTTAAGGTTACATGTAATGGCACTGAAATAGTGTCTCAGAAAAGTGTTACATACCTGGGGTTAACATTAGAGCAGTCGTTAACCTGTAAATCTATTGCTGATAAAATATTATCCAAATGTGCTGGTAAACTGAAATTCCTGTATCGCAGGACAAGGCATCTAGATTATTCTATTAAGAAATTACTGGTCATGTCATTGATTCAATGTCATTTCGATTATGCATGTTCTGCTTGGTACTGTGGATTATCAGTTAAACTTAAAAATAGACTGCAAGTGATGCAAAATAATGTTATTCGCTACCTGTTAAATGCACCACCCCGGACTCATATTGGTAGAGATGCTTTTAAAAGGGTAGGGTTGCTGCCAGTTCATGTTAGAGTGGAGCAGTAAAGTTGAATCATATGTTTAATGTTATAAATGGCTCTGCTCCCAAATATTTACATTCCCATATAAAAATGGTTCATTCACAGCATAATCACAATACTCGGGCCAGTGTCCGTTCTTGTAAAGTGCCCAGAGTCAACAATGCAGCTAGAAGTTCTTTTTTTTATACAGGTATAACATTGTGGAATAATCTGCCACTTTCCCTCAAAATTGTAAATACCAGGGGGGCTTTTAGATATAAAGTAAAGGTATTTTTATGGAATAGAGTAGCCAATATTTTTTAGTTATAAGTAGATTGATTATTTTATGTGATTTATGATTCTTTGATTTTAGAATGCTTTTAAACCTTGGATGATTTGTATTATATGTTATTGTTTTTGACCAGAAATAGGTCTTTGTTATGTGTTGCTTGTTTTAACACCAAGGACCATGTTGGAAATAAGTGTTTACACTTTAACATTCTATCCTTTGGATTATTGTTGTTTTTCAAATCCAAAATAAATCAATCAATCAATCAATCAAAGACCACACACACTGAGGGTAGATAAATTACGTATAATTTTAAACCTTATCCCCCGGAAGACATTATGTTAGAATAGTTATCTGAAACAATGCTTTACGATATGAGCCTGAAGTAGTAAGAAAAAAAAGAATAGTGTCTAAAGGGTGGGAATAAAATATAAATAAATATGATCATTAACAGCCCTAATGAATACATGTCGACATGGCAGCTTGAGTCAAAACTATGTGGCACAAGAAAAAATCAATAGCAATCCTTCGATGAAAATAAGAGGATATAAAAAAAACAACATTACAAACATTTTAATTCAATATCTAAGGTGACACTGATTATAACATAACTTCCAAAAAACAGAAATTAAATTGCACCTGAGCCACAGTTGGCATGTTCTAGTTCTATCTATTCATCCTCCTTTTCATTTATATGACTATTTTGTGAATGTAGTATTTGATAGTCTTTCAGAGCCAGTGGTTCTCCCTGGAGGCAGGAGTCACAGTCCTTTTTACCTGGCACTTTGCAGCTTGTTCGACAGCCTTCACTTCATTACCTGTTCACTTGCTTCTCACCTTCCCAACGTCGTAAATGTAAACAAAAGAAATGTATTAAAGAAGAAACAATGGCTCTGCTAAAATTCAGATTAACCATCTGAGAACCATTTCTCTTAAGTCTTGGGAGTAAGAAATAGAGTAGACAATGTAAAACACACACTCCAAACGTTGAAACATACAATATCAGGACATCATCTGAAACACAGTTCAATCTTTCACAGCCTAAAACAAAATGAGGACATGACGAATAAACACACACACTACACATGTCACATCATACAATATCAGGACGTCATCTGAAACACAGTTCAATATTTCACAGCCTAAAACAAAAGGAGGACATGACGACTAAACACAAAGAGTCAGTGTTCCTGTCTTATGAGTTATACTGTTGTAGTAAAAGAAAGCTAAAATCTCCACAGTAGTGGACGGGGATCTACTTCCCTAGATGTTAAACCATGTAAACTCATAAGAAGAAGCTTACATGGGCAATACATGTGTTTGAAGTAGATAAAAACATAGAATTTAGTGAAAATTAAGATACATTTCATGTTTTGAGGGGTAATTAGTTCTATCAAATGCTAGGGGTAATTTCCTTACACGATGGTATGCAGAAACTAGTAATGGCAATATTGATTGTTGAAAATGTCACGTTTGACTGTTTCAAGAAGGTGAAAATGCATTTTATTAATGCATAGGACTTAAGTGAGACATGTATTAAAATAGAAGAAATTTACAGTAAATGTGTAGTAACCTGTTGGAAGGATGAACTGGATCTCTCGCTCACTTCTGGGTCTCCTGAAGGTTGAGTCGGGATCATGCCACTTGGTGTCTGCAACGAAGTACAACAATAATCTGTCAGAAACATTCAGAATTATAATATAGATCCTAACTAGTGAACAAATTGATGATCCTACCTATTTCAGTTAAAAGAAATCCCCTCCCCATTCAATCATAATGACCTTTGTTCTGAGACTCATTGCTGAAGTCAAGGGCTGCATCAACTTTGCATTTAAGGAACACAAATTGTAGTAAAAATAGCTAATGTGAGGACCTGGGCTTATCATTCAAGCCTATATGGAAATGGTTACAATGTAAAACACACACACTCTAAACGTTGAAACATACAATATCAGGACTTCATCTGAAACACATTTAGATCTTTCACAGCCTAAAACAAAATGAGGACATGACAACTAAACACACACACTACACGTGTCACATCATACAATATCATTTTACGTGAATTGGTGAGTTACCAGTTCAAGTAAAAAACCTATTACCAGTGGTAACTGTCACATAATTCTGTTATATGTAAGTTTCGACCACATATGACATACCTTTATAGTCACTGATCCACTTGACCTTTAAACAGGTTTGTTACCTCCACATAAAATGAACTGAATAGCCTCAGCCTCAGGACTACTTGAATAATATAGGATGTATAGCTACATGGTATTACTCTGCCTGTAGAAATAATGTAACGTTAGCTTAACGTTACTCATGTTCTCACCAATGCATGTCATTAGCGTTAGCTTATTAGGCTAATTGATCGATGCTAACGCTGTGCAACTGCAGCTACAACAGTGTAATGCAAACAGAAACTTCTGTTAAAGGACGGTTGAATTTTACATATACTCGAAGAATAACTGTCTCTATGGTTGGCCATGCCTGAGGAGACTCTCTGCAGTCTGCAGCAGCAAGACGGTCGTGAGACGTTTGTTGGCTCTGGGAATGTGGGAAAAGCGGGCACGTCTGCGTAACGTAAGCATGCAGGCTGCACTTCACGGTCCGCCACAGGCATCCAAACAACCGGGACGACGGGAGTCAAGCGCCACTTACTGCTGTTAATTGGCTGGCCATTTGGCCATTTAGACTCCAAATTAGATATTAAACTTCTTATTGATAGTTTGGATTATGATGACATAATCAAGGTTTTCAACTCAAAGACCAGGAGACACCTCCACCTTATGTAGCCGCTCCAGTAAGACTGTGTTTTTTATGCTGGCCCACCGTGGCATGATGAGGCAGTTTCTGAAAGCAAGTTCTTAATATTAATTAAACTTTTTTTTTAAATAAATTTTCTGTTTTAAATACATGTGTTTTTATGTAGGCTAAGCTTTTTAAAAAAAGAGTCCAGATATTCCCGGGCAGTGAGCTCGGAAAAATGAGGACTTCCAAAATGTCCTGAGTGTCCTCATATTCAAGGTGTGTTATCATAAAAATGTCCTCAGTTTTCATGAAAACAAGTGTGCACACGCACACACACACACACACACATACACTCACACACAGACACACACACAGAAAGAGCAGCCCGGTCTTATGGAAGTTCGTGTAAATGTGACAATATTTGAATCTATTGATACATGTTCACGGAGACGTTTTTGTCGGTTTTTACGTGGTGGACAACACGAAAATGTAAGGTAATGTATTTCAATGGGAAGCATATTTTGTGGCCACAGCACGAAATTGTAGGGAGTAATATAAAAAGCCGAAAATCTGCGTAGGGAGATTGGTCGGGGTGGTGGATGGGTCAAACAACACAGGACTTTCACGGGCGGGGATCGTGTCCCGCGTGTGGCGCTTTGTTTCCCGGGGATGGCGTCCCTGCGTGTGGCGTTTTGTCCCGCGTGTTACTGTGGCGCGTCTCCCGGCGTTTACGGCGCCCTTTCCCCGCCGTTTAAGGCGCCCTTTCCCCGTAAGTTTTTCCTAAACCCAACCTCCGCCATCCCGTTATTGTGGCGTTTTGTCCCGCGTGTTACTGTGGCGCGTCTCCCGGCGTTTACGGCACCCTTTCCCCGGCGTTTAAGGTGCCCTTTCCCCAGCGTTTAATGCGCCCTTTCCGCGGCGTTTAAGGCACCCTTTCCCCGGCGTTTAAGGCGCCCTTTCCCCGTAAGTTTTTTCCTAAACCCAACCTCCGCCATCCCGTTATTGTGGGGCGTCCCCAGCGACACCTCCACCTTATGTAGCCGCTCCAGTAAGACTGTGTTTTTTGTGCTGGCCCACCGTGGCATGATGAGGCAGTTTCTGAAAGCAAGTTCTTAATATTAATTAAACTATATTTAATTATATAAAAAATAAATTTTCTGTTTTAAATACATGTGTTTTTTATGTAGGCTAAGCTTTTTAAAAAAGAGTCCAGATATTCCCGGGCAGTGAGCTCGAAAAATGAGGACTTCCAAAATGTCCAATGTTCCAGAGTGTCCTCATATTCAAGGTGTGTTATCATAAAAATGTCCTCAGTTTTCATGAAAACAAGTGTGCACACGCACACACACACACACACATACACTCACACACAGACACACACACAGACAGAGCAGCCCGGTCTTATGGAAGTTCGTGTAAATCTGACAATATTTGAATCTATTGATACATGTTCACGGAGACGTTTTTGTCGGTTTTTACGTGGTGGACAACACGAAAATGTAAGGTAATGTATTTCAATGGGAAGCATATTTTGTGGCCACAGCACGAAATTGTAGGGAGTAATATAAAAACCCTTTCCCGGCGTTTAAGGCGCCCTTTCCCCGTAAGTTTTTTCCTAAACCCAACCTCCGCCATCCCGTTATTGTGGGGTGTCCCCCAGCGACACCTCCACCTTATGTAGCCGCTCCAGTAAGACTGTGTTTTTTGTGCTGGCCCACCGTGGCATGATGAGGCAGTTTCTGAAAGCAAGTTCTTAATATTAATTAAACTATATTTAATTATATAAAAAAATAAATTTTCTGTTTTAAATACATGTGTTTTTATGTAGGCTAAGCTTTTTAAAAAAAGAGTCCAGATATTCCCGGGCAGTGAGCTCGGAAAAATGAGGACTTCCAAAATGTCCAATGTTCAGAGTGTCCTCATATTCAAGGTGTGTTATCATAAAAATGTCCTCAGTTTTCATGAGAAACAAGTGTGCACACGCACACACACACACACACATACACTCACACACAGACACACACACAGACAGAGCAGCCCGGTCTTATGGAAGTTCGTGTAAATCTGACAATATTTGAATCTATTGATACATGTTCACGGAGACGTTTTTGTCGGTTTTTACGTGGTGGACAACACGAAAATGTAAGGTAATGTATTTCAATGGGAAGCATATTTTGTGGCCACAGCACGAAATTGTAGGGAGTAATATAAAAAACCCTTTCCCGGCGTTTAAGGCGCCCTTTCCCCGTAAGTTTTTTCCTAAACCCAACCTCCGCCATCCCGTTATTGTGGGGTGTCCCCAGCGGGCCGCCTCGCGGGCCATCTCGTGGGCGCCTCCCGGCTTATGGAGCGTCCTTTTCGGCCGCCTCCCAGCGGGTCCCCAGCAGGCCGCCTCGCGGGCGCCTCCCGGCTTATGGAGCGACCTTTTCGGCCGCCTCCCGGCGTCCTTTCCCCAAGAAAATAATGTGACATTTACACGTAAAAAATATTGTGACATTTACACATAAAAAATGAGAAAAACGTCTCCGTGAACACGTATCAATAGATTAAGAATAACGTGGACATTTACACGAACTGCCGTGAGACCGGGTTGGACAGAGAGATATACACACACACTCACACAAGCGCGCACACACACACCTACACACTCATATGTTGCGGGTACCGGCTTGGCACCTGTTAGCAAGTGACTACGATAATCCTGTAACAGCAGGAAAAAGTACACATAAAGAGTGAGACACGACGACGTGTTCTTTCTCCATTCAACTGGACTGAATGACGCAAATGACTAAACAGCAAATGCTACACGAACAATAGGCTAACCCGTTAGCTCAAGCTACTGTAGCCGGAACAGAAATAGCAGTGATTAGCTTGGTAAACAACTATAACCTAATACACATTCCGCTGCAATAATGAGCTGCTACACAATGACTCCTATTTTAACAATGTCCAGAAGTCACTGACAGATAAAAAACAATAGCATGTAGCTAAATGGTGAAAATAGCAAGTAGACATGACGCCATTACGGGACACGCAATGTCGCCGTTACCTCAGTTAAAGTTCACTTTTAACTTAATTAGCAACACATGCATGCCGATACCATATTGCTTATGACTAGGATCATCTTATAAATGTCTGTATTGTTTTTATGTGGTGGAAACTAACCTGTAACAGCAGGAAAAAGTACACATAAAGAGTGAGACACGACGACATGTTGTTCTTTCTCCATTCAACTGGATTATGAACTCACGTACGGTATTCCCGAAGTGTACCGGATGCTGTGAAAAGCTACTACTGCCACCTACTGGCGCAATATGGATTAGCATGACCTTATTCTTCTACTTAATTTTAAATTATCAAATTATAAATTAAGGTACCCAAAAATATGAAAATCCATCTTCGAAGCAAAACAATAAACTCTTAAAAAAATAATATACCTTTGTATCACAAAACCCTTTTTGTGAGTATCACACATACATGTGCACACACACACACACACACTTTCTCTCTCTCACACTCACACACACACACACACACACACACACACACACACACACACACACACACACACACACACACACGCACGCTACTACCTAGTAAATTCTGGAAAGGATATCTCTGTTGCTGTGTTTATGGAGCCGCTCCAATGTTAGCACAGCCCGGATAGAACCAAACCTGATCATGTATGATTTCAGATTTTTTATTAATCATCATCATGATGTTGTTATTTCGGCATACTTTTTATCTGTTTATTGCAATTAAAAAATGGTATAATCTTTACTTCAAGTTGCGCTGGAAGTGGCAGATATCCAGACGGGACGTTTCCTTCCTGGAGAAGACATTACCGTGCTGTTTGCTCCGCCAGGTGATGTTATTAATCCAGACATGACGCTGTTTACACCGGTGGGTACACAAGTAACATACACACATACACAAACACACACACACACACACACACACACACACACACACATACATACACTGACACAGACACAGACACACACTCACACATATACACACACAGAATTTATGTATTTAGCTTATATTGCTTTTTTCTTAATTACAGTGAAATTTTCAGTTTGTTTCTTAGGCTATTTTTTGTATTTTCGAAATTAACAATTTATTGTTGACAGAAGACTTCCGAGAGAAAGGTAGGTGTCTTTTTCCTCTTGTCAACATTAGCTAATAGTTTACTAATTCACAACTTATTCTACAGACAATGTTGCCCAATAGGGTTAATACTGTATTGAACTAATATGTATTTATCATTGTCCTGTGTTACGCCTTTAACAAAAATAGCTCACTAAATTAACTTCTCTTGTCTAGCTAAAAAAAAAAAATTTCTTTTAACTTTAGAAGTTAATGAGACTAGAGTTGATAAATACGTAGTATTTAGGCTGTTAAATGTCCAATGACGTTTCGGACAAAAATAACACAACATAAATATAAAAAATAATGTGAGAGGACTTTAAACCGGTGTGGGTAATCGTAGGCTACTAACTGCCATAACCGTAGGCTTTTAGCTGCCATTTGAGGATAGAACGATAGAACGATGGAGATAAGGCAGAAGCATCAGTGGTGGGAACATGAAAGCAAAAGTCCCGCAGTTTGACAGAGCAGATAGTAGGCCTAGCCTACAGCATGTAGTCCATAAATCGGAGGCTCTGAGCTATTTTACTGATGTGTGCTGTCTTCTTCTTTCTGTCATATTAATTAGTTTCTTTCCTTTTTGCGTTTATTTGTTTCAGAATGGCTTTGAATAAAATACTCAAAAGCCAACCGGAGACACCTTACTACAAGCCCCCGCCTGTTCATATTGCAGCAGTCACAAGCAAAGGTGTCCTAGTGTTTCCAGGATGGGACGGTGAGGCAATCTGTGTCCAAAGATAACACAGTCGTCATCATATCTGACTCTGTACGAGGAATTTGCCTCCAAACTAAATACAGGTTCCAGTTATGTAATGAGGGGGTACGCCCTGCGGGGCCAGGCGCCACCGTATAGAATTAATGTCACAAAAGAGACACAATTCTTCCGTTCAGCGCTGCTGGAAGTGACAGATGAACTGCGGGCCGAGGCCGAGAAGCTCCTCTGCCCAAACTCAGTATGGACCGCAATAATGGAAGCTGTCAGGGTAGAGGGGCTTCTGACCGTCCAAGGAGAGGTTATAGAGGTAGTGAATTTAAAAAATAACATTATCTTCATTGTGGTGTTGTGAGTAAAATGTGTTGTATGTAGCCTATAAAAAGTGTAGCCTATTTAACACTAATACATTGTCCGTGTTTTTCAGGTCTCCTTGATTAAACAGGTGCAGGTGGGGAAGGAAACGGTGACCCTAAAAATAATAACATTGGAACAGGTAGATACTGTTTTGGCAGATGAGCTTCAGTTCCAGAATGAGAAAAAAGAGAGATGAAGACTTTATAAGGCTGCCTCTTGCTGAATAGACGAAAATGATATGATATCATATCATGAGTCATAGTTTGGAATGACCGATATCTGTGACAGTGTTTCTTAAACTCAGTCTGTTAAGGGTGGGATACCCTGTCACAGCCTGGTCATTGAGAATAACAGAAATAATATAAAATTGAAATACAAAACTTACACAGACTACTCAACTGACTGTACATAGGATGTATGTTGTTATTATTATAATCTCTTATACATGACATAACCTAGCAATGCTGTTGTAATTTTGTATTTAAAGGGAATATTACGGGATATTTTATTACAGGACAAACATCGGGTTGCGGTGAACATGTGGAGGGAGGCAGCCATGTTTGTCACTGAGTTGGGTCAGCAGGCCAGGCTGATCCATGTGAAAGGAAGCAAAACCCCGTATGGCTTCCGACTTCAGTCAACGGGCTACACAGCCCTTGAGGTAGTTTTTTTTTCATTAATGTTTTAATTGTTAATTTCAATATGCAAAATATACAAAATATATGTAACGACTACGTATGTATGAAAAATAAAAAAATCTCAAATATTTAAAACACCCTCTAAATATTTCAATAAAGTGATTATACATGCAATCCCTTATTTTTTATTTCTAGCCTTTGATTTTTTGGCAACACAATTTTTTATTGACTTTGATGGACTCCTCCATAGGACTGATCTTTTATTTCAAACATTTTGATTACATGAACTTGAAATCTGTGCTAAGAAATGTTCATTTCCTCCGTCCAGGACACCGTCACCACGGCTGTGGTCAGTGCTGTAGGAGCCACTGAATTTGGCAAGCCTGGCTTCCTGCAGCTCCTGGTTGAGGAGGGAGACACAGTATACAAGATTGAGGAGGCCCTGTGGGCTCCCCTTGAAAGGCTTCTGATAAAGCTGCCCTTATATTTAAAAATTACCATGCCAGTTAAAAAAAATAGTTGAAGCAGAGGCCGTCGAGAAGGATTCTTGATTTTGTTTGCTAGTTCTGTTATTTTGTTTTTATAGATTTGTTTGTTAATAATGTTGTTATATTGTTGTTGTTGTTATATATATTCAGTTGAAATGTTTAATTAAATGTTACATGTTTTGCAATATTGGTTGTTCAGTTAATCATTCATAGTTTCTTCAGTAAAGACTCAAATATTTACACACTTTTCACATTAACATAGTTGCATTTACTGTTGCTTTATTTATTCTGTTAGAGAATAAATTTGCCATTTTGTTTTTAGTTGTTTTCTGTTTGGTTTAGTTGGTTGACTGCAAGCCTGAAGCTACTAACTGTCGTATTGGTGTTTTTTTTCTTAGATTACAGAACTTCAATACTACTGTGCGCTTTGGGTCAGTGTAACGCTTATCAGTTCAATTTTCTAAGCACAAACTGACATTTGGAAAAACAGAAAAATGGGTTCCAATATCCAATTTTTCATTTTTTTCCCGCCTTGACAAATTAAAAAATTGGATCTTTAAACAGTTTTTCCAATTTTCTGTTTTTATTCAGAGGATCAGAAATTTAGAAAATTACAAAATTGCGACTGGGCTCCAATTATTCAATACTGCACTGCTATTCTCTCCCTCATTGCACCTAGTTACACCCGCCCCCCACTCGAAACCATCAGTTGCAAGCACCTCTGACCCAAAGTCTATCAGTTTTTGGTTTTTTTTGGTCCATATGCAGTTAATGACCTGCATTCCGCAAAGTAGAGGAAGAGAATCCAACTACGTCATCACGTCGCCCACGTAACTCTACAAAGAGTAGTGCAGTAACAAGATAGTTCAGTCCAAGATGGCGGAGCTGCAGCTCTGGCATGGGTGCATTTTGCAATGGAACGTTTTACTGAGTTTCGCCTCTTGTTACTTCTAAACTTTTTTGGCAAGAGCAGAAACTCAACACGTTAGCCTTCTTTTCTCGCCTCTTGTTACTTCTCTTTGGTCGGAAAAAATTCTAACTCCGTCAAAAAGCCCAAAAGTTCTGCCGAATCCAAACCAAACTCTGGGTTCGGTTCATCCCTAGTTGGAACACACTGTGGTACCATACCCTTGTGAGCATTATTTGAACAGTATTGTACTGCAGAAAGTAGTGTGTTGCCATAAAAATGGTGGGAAAAAGGCAATTAACAATGGAAGAGAGACAGACCACTTAAGAATGTTGGTCTTTCCTACAAAGAAATTGAAAAGAAAGTCAAGGTGTCAGTGAGTACAGTTTTCTTCACCATCAAAAGGCACTTAGAAACTGGGGGAACTCTGACAGGAAGAGGTCTGGCAGACCCAAAGCCACAACAGAATCAGAAGACAAGTTTCTGAGAGTCAACAGCTTGCGTGATAGGCAACTCACAGGACAACAGCTTCAAGCACAGCTTAATAGTGGTCGTAATAAGCAAGTCTAAGTTTCAACTGGAAAGAGAAGACTTCAAGCTGCAGGATTGATAGGCCGAGTTGCAGCAAGAAAGCCATTGGTAAGTCAGAATAAGAAAAAGAGGCTTGCCTGGGCCAAGAAACATCGTCAATGGACTACTGAAGACTGGAAGAAGGTGCTATGGACTGATGAATTTAAATCTTTGGTTCACGCAGGATTTGTGTACTGTAATGGGAAAAATTACATTTAAGCATAATGCCTAAAATTTTTATGTTTTATTTCTACTTTAATTCTCTCACATTATTGAAAGACAGTTTATCTCCGTTTCTGCTTAAACTGCTGAGGTGTCCAGTATGGAACATAATGTGAGCACTGTTTGTCTGAACAGATAAAGGTACAAGGTCACCCTAAAACTCTCTAGTTTTCCCATGCATGTTAAGATGTAACTGGGGGGGTGAAAGTCGTACAGGGAGGACGCGAAATCCTGCTTCGTAGTACAGGCCTCAGGATTTTGTAGGTGATCCGGTGGGAGATAGGAAGCCAGTGGAGTTGTTTTAGGACTGGAGTGGAGTGGTGCCAGGATTTGGAGCGGATGACGAGGTGGGTGGCTGCGTTCTGGACCAGTTGGAGTTGGTTAGGGCTGCTCGATTATGGAAAAAATAATAATCACGATTATTTTGGTCAATATTGAAATCACGATTATTTAACACGATTACTCATTAACCTTTGGATATAATGGATAGTGTCCAGGGTATAATCTTATCTCAAAGAAAGAGTCTTTGGATCAGAATAAATTTGGTTTTGCGAGTCGGTTCAGCTTTACAGATATCTCACATAATTTACACAGCTAATGAACAATTCCAGATACATAACACAATGTGCATCTCACATCACATTTTCACTCACTATGACCACTACTAGCCTACTGTCATTACTTATTTTGTGCCAAAAGTAATGTCGCCCTCAGTGAGCTTATTTACTAAGGAAAAATCCAGCACATAGGCAGTACCTTAGAGTAACGTTACGTGAAACAGGTGATTTAATGTCCCTGCTCATTTTACATACAGTTTAACAACAAAACTAAATGCTGAGGGAACGTTACTATGTTTTTTCATGTTGGTTTTGAGCAGTATGCCTATATGCACCGCCAGTAAGCTGGAACAAGTTTTAAACAGTAAGTGAATACAGCGTGTCGGGAGAATACAAAGTTTACTACAGTGGGGAGGCAGTGGCAGAGGGACCGCAGCCGCAGGGTTAGCTAACATTAGCTGCTCCCAGACAATCGAGTTGGTTTTGCCTTTTTTTGCTCACCAAAACGTTGCTGTGGCTGATCTCCTTCTGCCATCTTTATTCGCGCTGAGTTTTTATATTCCAGCGGAGGATATGCACACAACTTGCCTCCCTGACTGTATAGGCTGAGAGAGTTTATGGCTTCGGGAGGGGCGGATGTGCGCGTGCGGATGTGTGTTTGCGTGTGTTATTCAGAAGACAAGACAAAATAAGAGTGTTTTTGCAAAACAGAACAGGGCAAAATAATCGTTTTTTCTCGATTATACTATTTTGGTGATCGTTGGGAGCCAAAATCAAAATTGAAATCGAAATTCAATTAAAGGTATTGTGGAGGATTTTCTTTTTCCGGGTGGATCATCAAAATAATTGGTCCTCCTAGTTGTCAATCAGTCTGGTGATATGTATATGTAAGGCCGTCGTACGTGCTCGTCCCTAGGTAGTTTTGGCTTTCTGCGCATCAGCACTTTCAGGTGTATATGTGTGGTGAGCTAAGTTTTCAGCCGTTCATGGAAGCTCGCCGTTCTGAGAGTGTTTTTGGGAGACCATTTCACACGCTGGTGCGCTAAAAGCACAGGTTGGGCTTCCCACTGATGCCTCAGTCGCGAAGTTTCTACTCCACAGGTAAAGTTTGGCATGCTATTTGGAGAAATCCTTTTAAAATCACTGCTACTAAAAGTAGATGTAAGCAATGATTAGCGATGCTAGCCCTGGCACAAGTCACGCACCGCGCACACACAGTAAACATCTCAATTTGTGAAAAAGTGCAAATCTTCTTTTGGAAAGTAGGCTTGTATGAGCCATGCCGACAGCAACTTGTAAACAGTGCACTCTCGTGCACACGTTTAATAGGCGTTCCCTCTCGGGAGCAGGAAGATTGTTGCGCATGTGCATTTTTTTCAAAAAGTACAGAGGGCGGTTCTTTTCTAAAATTCTGGAAAATCCTCCACAATACCTTTAATTGCACAGCCCTAGAGTCGGTTGATGTTGGTAGAGCTGATGCCAAGGAGAAGTGAGTTGCAGTAGTCCAGTCAGGAGGAGATGAAGGTGTGAATGAGTCTTTCAGCAGCGGGGGGTGACATGATGGATGTGGGGCTCAAGGGAGAGGGTGGAATCAAAGATCACAGCAAGGTTGCGGGCCTGGGGAGCTGGGGAGACAATGGTGCCGTTGATGGTGAGAGTGTGGTTAATTGATTTTGCTGAGTGTGGATTTGGAGCCTATAAGGAGGAATTCTGTTTTATTGCTGTTTGAGTTTGAGGAAGTTGTGTTACATCCAGGTTTTAATAGCTGACAGACAGGAGTTGATGTGGGAGAGGGGAGGATTGTGGGGGGATTTGGTGCTGAGGCAGATCTGGGTGTCATCGGCGTAACAGTGGAAGTCCGGTTGAAGTGGCGGAGTATCTGACCAAGGGAGAGGATGTAGATGATGAAGAGGAGGGGGCCGAGTACAGAGCCTTGGGGAACACCTTCATTGACTGTGGCTGTGGCAGAGGTGTGGTTATGGAGAGAGCTGAAGTGGGATCTGTTGGAAAGGTAGGAACGGAGCCAGCTGAGTGCAGTACCTTCGATACCGAGGTCTTTGAGTCTGGTGAGCAGGATGTTATGGCTCACGGTATCGAAGGCTGCACTCAGGTCGAGGAGGATGAGGATGTTGAGGGAACCAACCTACCCTGCTTTGCTCTCTCGTCTAGTTTTTGTGTACTTCGAGAGTCTCTCTCTCTGCACTGCTCCTAAACTATGAATTATGGATTTGATCAACTGGTCTCTCAGCGCAATTGACACCATCTTCTTGACGAGAAGCTCGGGTTCGGGGGAACCTGACTGCCCTGCCGGAACGTTCGCAGCTGGCTACACGATGGACGCGTGGGAGAGGTGGCGGATCTTGTGTCTGGCGGTTCTTTCCGTGGAGGACATTGAAGATATCTACCTATTTGGAACCATGATAACAGGTCTTTTGCTGATTGGCTCAGGCATTGCCCTGGTTTATCGAGAAATTAAGAAGAAGACGGGAACCGAGCAAAATACCAAGCTGCCCGTCATGGTTGAAGCTGTGGGCAGAGCTGTCGGAACTCAAATTGTGACTATGAACACCATAAGCCACAGATTGGATACTATGAACACCATGGGCCAAAAATTGGATACCATCTTGGAGAGACTGTCAGCTAGGACAACATCTTACGGAAACTCACGGTTTTGGCAAGGAAATTTGATCGATACGGAGACCAAAGGCGACATTTCAGAGAAGTCGAGAGTGACTAACTGCTGCTCCTCGCCCTAAGACAAAACAAATTCCAAACTTATCTTTTCGGCTCCCTGAACCAGCGCTAGCCTTGGCCGAGGCCGGTGTTGAATAATCACCTCCCCCTGGAGCACTGCAGCGAGGCACACTCTTGCGTTCCTTACCCCCCATGCACCCAAACACCCCCTCCCCCATTGTGTGTCTTGTGTGCCCTTGTATTGGTTATGTGCTTATATTATGTTGCTGAGGTGTTTTTTTCCTGTTCCCACACTGTGCTCCTAGTGGGGGCATAGTCTGAGAGTTGCCTTTTTCTCCTTGTCTCTCCTCATGTCATGCTGTATTTTCTTCACCCCATGTATGTTTGTATGTACCTTGTAAAGCGCTTTGTTGATTTCTTATCTGTGAAATGCGCTATATTAATAAAATTGGATTCGATTTCTGTGATAGAAACACTGAAAGCTGCAACAGTTTGTTGCTCTGCTGCATCGCAGATTGCTAAACACACCTGACATTAGCTCAGACTGGAGGAGTATAGTTGGTGCGGTTCGAGTACACGAACCGCACCAACGTACATTCTCACCACAAACGAACTGCTCCAGAGTTAGATTGAAAGCGTACCGAGACCACCTCTTCAAACGGGTCTCAGTCTTGGTCCATTTTTGGTGTGCACCAGAGTTTGATTGCTGCGTTCTCACCTCCCCAAACGAACCGCACCAGCACTCCATTTCGATTCAACCGAACTAAAGGCTGTCGGTGTAAAAAAGCCCTCAAACTGCCACAGTTATTCATGACATGCTCTGCTGACTTGCCAGAAGATGGAGCTGTTGACTTGCATTTTGCAGGATAGAAAGCAGTTGAGATGACAAGATTTTAGTAAAGTAAAACTTTGTCAAGTCCAAGACCAGAGGCCTGTACTACGAAGCAAGATCAACATGCCCTGGATTTATTTTTCGGCTTCACCAAAACTAACAAACGCGGCCCCATATAACCTGTGTCACGAAGGTGGTTAACAACTACACACAGTTTTAGAGGCAAAAAGCAATTTAGTCGCTGCTTCCTAACCCGAGGAAGCAAAGCTGGCGAAAATTGACGACGCTAGCAGTTAAGTGATCATGGGAGCAAATAAAATATATAAATAAAAATATAATTAATTTTTGTCACATTGGCAATATACGGCTCAAGAAACTAACAAAGATATGTAATTTCCTCTGCTTATAAATCTATATCTTTCATTAAGACAACCATCAGGGTTAACGGGGTTTTCGGTCTGTAAATGTTTTAACTTTCTCTCTCTCTCTCTCTCTCTCTCTCTCTCTCTCTCTCTCTCTCTCTCTCTCGAGCACCGAGCTCCACCGCATCTTCTAAGAACGGTGACACCGTTATCAAACGAGTATTGTTTGGTCAGTAGGCGGTGCTTTTATAGCGGATGATCTCTAATCTCCAACTGTGATCAGCAGAAATTAACACGCCGTTTTAACCCGGTAACAAGTGATTCACCAATGTGATACACCAAACCGTGGGTTGAACCAGAAGTTACCTCAGTATCCTCAAATCTTGCTTCGTAGTACAGGCCTTCAGACTAGTCAAGACTCAAAATCTGTGACAGAAAAAGAGAATCTTCTTCAAGACCACTTAGTTACCTGTTCATAATGTATGTGATGCAAGAGATATATTTATTTTAAGAAAAAAAAATCATTTAGCATTATTTTTTGTAATACACCAAAAGAAAGTGCAAAGTAACAACACTGTATGATCAAATGAGGATAAAGACAGGTGTCACCATAAAATAGAGATATTCCCATTCTTGAACTTATCACGTGTCTTGAAGAATCCACGGTATAAATTGCTCAGCGACATTGTGTCTGTGGCCGAAATGAAAATGAACGATGCCTCCTCATATGTTGCAGCCAGGCGTATACCAGGCGACCAGTGTCAATGCTCATTGCAAGGTGTGTGACAGATGAGTTAGTAGCAAACGTTTACCCACACAGTGTTGCCAACTCCTCAGTAAGGAAAGTCGCTATTGGCTGTCCTAAAAGTCGCTAGAAGTCGCTAGATGACGTCATACGCTCATTTGCATACAGCTTAGTGGTTGTGTCAGCAAGGTATATAGAAAAAAAATAGAAATCTTTAGCCAAATAATCACAAATTCAATACAGGAATTTATTTTACCTTATAATTATTACTTAGGTAGTATATCTTTGAAGTGAAAAAAGAAAAAGAAAAAAAGAAATTCTACAATGGGATGGAGAAAGATTGATAAATAATTCTCAAAAAGGCTGGGTTGCCCAGGGCCAGGCCAGCTCAGCGGCGACTTTCTCCCGTCACGTCCCGCTGTCTCTCCTACCTACACCGGCACCCGCCTGTGAGTGCTTTCAGATGGGGGAGGGGCCCACGGCGGCACTCGCTGCTCGTTGAGAAGAGTAAGAACAAGTCTCCAATAACACCACAAAAAGTCGCTAGATTTCTCGCAAAAAGTCGCTAGATTTGTCGCTAGTCGCTTTTTTGAAAAAAAGTCGCTAAGGGGGTCTGAAAAGTCGCTAAATATAGCGACAAAGTCGCTAAGTTGGCAACACTGTACCCACATCCCAAGAGATACTTCTTAAATTTGTGTTCTCACATTTCAGTTAGATAAGAGATTTCTGTTCACTTTTACTACTTTAGACTCCAGATTCAAAATCCTTTATTAATCCCACAATGGGGAGATTTACACTTTTGCAGCAGCAAGGGATAAGAGGAAAAGTACAAGACACATGTTAACACATAATAATTAGGGCTGTCAAAATTAACGCGTACATTTTTGTGTTCATTTTTTAATATTTAACTCGTTAAAAAAAATGAACGAAATTAACGCAGCTGTGTTTGTTTACTTCATGTGGTGGCTGAGAAACGTAATACGGCTACATAACAGCAGGCGGCGCTACTCTGTATTGTTGCCCAAGTAGTAAAAACCGGCAGCTGATTGGACGAACGCGTCACATGGGTTTGTTTTCTCTGGAAATCCAAAGCCAGACTGTCATGGCGGCAGTTCAGAATACAATCTCATATTGTACTAAAATAGTTCACTGAAACATGTTTCTGAAAACATTTTAAGCGAGAAATAGGCCGTGCAATTGCTGAATCTGTCTTCATTTCAGCTCAACAAAGGTCAGTTTAAAAGATTTTCGTCGGATTTTGAGAGACTAGTCACCTCATTTCGCTCGCCATTTCCAGGCGAGTCCCGACTGCCCTGCCGACGACTGAACATAGGAGGCGGGTATTATTCCGGACGGATGGCATGAGACGCAAGCTTTTATTTTGAAAAGTAGAAGGTCGGGGATGGCCCCAGGCGGGACAGCATGAGATGGGACGGCATGACATGGGACGCTCCAGGCTGCAGCCATACAGTCTTGGAACATAGGCTCGTTGGAGATGAACTGCGCCTCGCCTGTAAAGTAGACGAGAGCAGGCAACAGCAGCCGGGGACGGTGACAAAAATCTGCTCTCAAGTCAGACAGTTTCTAGCCGTTTCCAGCAGCCTTCAGCAGGACAAAATAAGCAAAATTGTTGCTGCTGTTCTGTATCTGAAAGATATTAAACATTCTGAACTTAGCAGAACCTTTCTTTGTTTGTTTTTTTCTTCATATTTGCAAAGTTAAGTGATTTAGCATTTAAATATCCATTATTATAAGCTTCAGTCTCAATTTAAAAAAGCGATTAATCGCGATTAATTACAGCAAATTGTGCAATTAATTAGTTTTTTTTTTTTAATCGATTGACAGCCCTAATAATAATACATATAATTAAAGAGAATAGACATTAATGTGTTTTATTGCACGTTTTATCAATCCTGGTGTGTGTTTTGTCCATGTGGTCTACTGTGAGCAGTGCTGATTGTAGAGTCTGACAGCAGCACGGTATCTCTCCGTGACGCAGCGTGGGTGTAGCAGCCTGTCACTGAAGGAGCTGTTCAGTGCTGACAGAGTGTCTTGCATGGGATGGGAGGACTCGTCCATCATGGAAGATAATTTAGCCCCCTATCCTCCTGTCTCCCACCACCTCCACGGCGTCAAGGGGGCAACCAAGAACAGAGCTGGTCTTCTCAATCAGCCTGTCCTGTCTTTTCCTGTCTGCCACTGCCCCAGCAGACCACTCCACAGAGAATGGCTGATGCCACCACAGAGTCATAAAATGTCCTCAGGAGTGCCCCCTGCACCCCAAAAGCAGACAAAGTCTGCTCTGGCCTTTTTTGTAAAGTGCTGTGGTGTTGTCAGGTACTTATATGATTTAACCATATCAATATCCGTACCCAGGATGTTCACCGGCAGAGGTGGAGAGTGAAATCCACCACCAGCTCCTTGGGTTTCCCAGCATTGTTCTGGTGGTGGTTCCGTTGGCACCAGTCCAAAAAGTCTTTGTTAAGTTATCTGTACTCCCTGTTGTCCCCATCTGCGATGAGACCGACAACTGTGAAGTCAACAGAGAACTTTTGTAGGTGTCAGTTTCCTGAGTGATAGGTGAAGTCTGCAGTGTAGAGGGTGAACAGGAACGGGGCCAGGACTGTTCCTTGTGGGGCCCCTGGGCTGCAGATAACTTTGTCAGACACACAGCCCTGTTTCCTTACAAACTGAGGTCAGCTGGTGAGCTACTCCAATATCCATCCAGTGAGGTGGAGGGCCACCCCCGTCCGCTCCAGAAGCGTTGGCTGGATGGTGTTGAAAGCACTGGAGAAATCATAGGACATGCTTTTCACAGTGCTTCTAGCCTTTTCCAGGTGGGAGAGAGATTTGTGGTTAAGGTATAAGATGGCATCATCCACCCCAGTGCCAGGTTGATCGGCAAACTAAAGTGGGTCCATGGATGGGTTTACCAGAATCTTCATCAGGTGGGATGTCAGTGCCACGTGCCTGTAGCTTTTGAGAACCCTGGGATGCAGGGTCGTTGTCACAGGCACCACGCAGGATGTCTTCCAGAGCTGTGGCACCCTCCCTAGCTTCAGGCCCAGGTTGAACATGTGTCCCACTATCCTGCACAGCTGATCTGCACAGGATCTGGGTTGCCATTTAAAATAATTTTAGTAAAATGATCACATTTAATGTCATTCATTCAATTGTACATAGCATTTAGATTTTTTGTCAACTTTCATGAAATATAATAAACAAGACATATTCATAATGTAACTCCATGTCCTGGACTGGTCAAGAAAAACGACAAGAGACAATAATGATAACACAAATAAAACAAAATAAAACTACAGCAACAGTAAAAGCTACAGAGGGCTGGCGGCGGGGTGTGTGTGTGTGTGTGTGTGTGTGTGGGGGGGGCGTTTGAGAGAATCTGGTCACCAGGGGTTCCAAGATTGCAGGGAATTAATCAGTTAAACCGACAGAACCAGATACTCTTACTGGCCGTTTTCCAATCGTCCCTAATTCTCACTAATGGTTCATGTAAATAGGGCCACTCTGTTGTGGCAGTAGGGCTTTGTTGAATAAAAAAAAAGCAGTGGTACAACTTTTGCTGGCAGGTAATTTGACATCATCTAGAAAGGTGTCGCGTCTGTAAATAGGGTCAGGAAATGAGGGATTAGTTAAAGGTATTGTGTAGGATTTTCCTGAATTTTAGAAAAGAACCGCTCTCTGTACTTTTTGAAAAAACGCACATGCGCAACACTCTGCCTGCTCCCGAGAGGGAACGCCTATTAAATGCGTGCACGAGAGTGAACTGTTTACAAGTTGCTGTCGGCATGGCTCATACAAGCCTACTTTCCAAAAGAAGATTTACACTTTTTCACAAATTGAGATGTTTACCGTGTGTCCGCTGTGCGTGACTTGTGCCAGGGCTGGAAACACGGTGAGAACGGCGAACTTCCATGAACGGCTGAAACCGTAGCTTACCACACATATACACCTGAAAGTGCTCATGCGCAGAAAGCGAAAACTACCTAGCGACGAGCACGTACGACGGCCTTACGTATACATACCACCAGACTGATTGACAACTAGGAGGACCAATTATTTTGATGATCCACCCGGAAAAAGAAAATCCTCCACAATACCTTTAAAGTCGGAGATAAACTAGGACTAGGGCTAGGGTTAAATGTGATCGAAAAGTATTTGATTGTTTAGGTGTAGTATTAGGCTTCATACTCCTGGGCATCTGAGTGTGATTGCTGCATTCAAACCTGCCCAAAAGAACAGGGAACCAAGGGGGAAACCAACCCTAGTGTGACTCAACCAAACTAAATGAGGCAGGTGTTAAAGCCATTGCCATGCAACAATTATTGTTCAGTGCAGAGCTACATTATCTGTAAACTTAAACTTAGGGCTGGGGGTAAACGATTAATCGGGTGATTATTTTATCGATTAGGCGACTAATCTAACGACTACTTAGACGAATAATAATAATAATAATACATTTAATTTGTAATGCACTTTATATTTACGCAAAATCCCAAAGTGCTACATGGTAGTACTAAAAGAAAATTTTAATAATTAATATAACAATTATTTTTCTGTTGCTCAATTAATAAAAAACATAATGTATCTCAAATAAATACCAATACATTCTTAATAATATACTTTATTAAACAACAGTTTTGCACAGAAAAAAAATCTGCTTTACACAAAATAAAAATAAATAAAAATATTTTACTGTTATACAAAATGAAAGGCCAGCCTCTTTACTCCTCTTCTACACTACCTACTTTGAATTACTGTGGAGGAATGTGAGTATGCCCACATGCTCTGTGGTGAGGCTTGCTCTTTTTTTGCTCACGATGGTCCCTGCTGCTGAGAACAGACATTCAGAAGGTGTGGATGTTGCAGGGGCAGCCAGATAGGATTTCACCACAACAGCCAGGGCGGGGAACTTCGTTTAATTTTCCTTCCACCATTGGAGTGGGTTTTTGTCCTTTGGAATGGGTTTCTCCCCAAAGTACACAAGCAGCTCATTCCTGACAGCATCTTCCCTCTGGTCTTGGCCTGGGTCTTCATCTTCCAGCTCCTCCTCATCATCTGTGCCAAGCAACTGTCCAGAACAGACTTTGGCTTTTGTCTGGAGTGATCTGGCTGGCCACTGGGGGAGTCATCTTCTTCAGTCTCTTCCCTCACTTGCACTCATCTGGCTTCAAGTGCAAGGGTCTGAAGTTTGATTTTCACCTTCAGGATGTCGTCTGTGGACAGGGACTTGAGTTTTCGGAATCTCGGATCAAGGGCCGTGGCAAAGATCTGGTTCTCACAGGAGCACCAGAGTTTGTTTCTTGGTGCTCTAGTTTATCTAGAGTAGAGTGCTCTATCTACACACTGTAAAATCTTTGGTACTCAAATGAGCCCTATCACACTTGGATGTGGTGCTCATTTTAATGTTTTCTGGACATTGCTTGGCTCCGTTAGTTGACATTGGCAAACTAGTGTACTGAATCATGATAATATAAGCTGGCTAACGTTAGTCTAATGTCACGTATTTGACTCATAAACGACCACAGTATGAGATAAGTCGTGACTCGTAAGTTAGCTAACGTTAGACTGATAACGTTAAAAGCTACTGCACTCTGCTTGTTACCGTTAGCTAGATCTAGCTGCTGTGCACTTTGATTGTGCTAGGCTAACCAACGCATCTTAGCTCTCTGTGCAGCTTATTCGTGCTAGCTAGGTTAGTAGCTAACTTTCACGTTAGCTAATGTTAGCTACTGTGGGATTATAAGGTCAATCATGCATTATCAGAGGTATAAGAACTGTAATAAAGTATCATATTGTAATTTGTGTGATGTGTGAAAGTTGGAAAGTATAACGCACGCTCTTGACTGACTGATGCACCCAAAACAGGAAACAGATGTACAAGACAAACCAGATAGATTCTTAGAATTGGAACGAAGGGTAAGAATAACTAAAGTGTTGTTATTTTGATTACACCCAAGCAAGAGATAGTAGCAACTAATCAGAAACTAGACATGAGCTGTATAGGAGATAGACATGCATCCGCTGTGTAAAGGGTGTCGCATGAGTCATGGGACGGATATGTCATTGTATTGATGTGTATGTGAATTGAGCCTAATAAAAGCTGGCCAAAAGAGGAAGGAGGCAGACCACACTTTGCCAGGGTAGACAGAGGTGTCTACAGGCAAGTGCTGCTCTCCTTCTGCAGAAGCCATTTGAGTGTATTTGGTCTCTGTGTGTTCATTGCATATTTACAGGTGGGGGGCTGAAGTGACCTGAACTTGGGGTGCACCTTTTAAGCACAACACTACTATAGTTAGCTGTGTTCTGCAGCCATAAACTAGATACCATTCAAGCCAACATTAGATGATAACTAAAGTTAGCCAGAAAAATAGATTCCTCTTCAAGACCACTTAGATACTTGTTCATAATGTATGTGATGCAAGAGACTTATCACTTGTCTTGAAGAATCCACAGTTCAAAGTGCTCAGTGACATTGGCCCTCATTTATGAAACGTGCATACGACCTTAAAGGAACACGCCGACTTATTGGGAATTTAGCTTATTCACCGTAACCCCCAGAGTTAGACAAGTCGATAATTATCCTTCTCATCTCCGTGCGTGCTGTCAGGCTGTCTGACGGCTCCAGCAGCATCAGGCCAGCACAGAACATGCAGGTGAATGGTTCCAGCAATCCTACTGCTCCCAATAAGTGACAAAATAACGTCAACATGTGCCTATTTACATGTTGTGATTTGTAGAGTCACAGCGTGTACAAAAAACAACGTACCATGAGACACAGCCGTCTTCTAACTGTAAACAAACCGGGAACTATATTCTCAGGCGGAAGAATATAGTACTTGGGCGGAGTGATATGCTCGCAGCAAGCCTGTCTGAGAATATAGTTCCCGTTTGTTTACGGTTAGAAAGACTGCTGTGTCTCATGTTACGTTGTTTTGTACACGCTGTGACTCTACAAATCACAACATGTAAATAGGAACATGTTGCCGTTATTTTGTCACTGTCACATTCGGAGCAGTAGGCTAGTTGGAACCAGTTACCTGCAGGATCTGTGCTGGGCTAAGCTAATGCTGGAACCGTCAGGCAGCATTACAGCACGCACGGAGATGAGAAGGGTATGTATCGACTTGTCTTACTCTGGGGGTTACAGTGAATAAGCTAAATTCCCAATAAGTCAGGCGTAGGACGGGCGTACGCCGATTCTTACGCTAAGCTCGGCAGCATATAATCAGTTTAACAGGACAAGGAGAAGTCATCAGTTGATCACGTATCAGCAATGGCAGATCTGGCTCTTTTAGAAGACCTCTATTCGCCGGTCTGCAACATTGTTTTAGCCTGTGGGGTTCTGCACAACATCGCGCAGGAAAACACGGTGCCATAAATGTAGTGATGGAGCCAGATGACCCGATGCCCAGAGAGCAGTATCCAGCACAGCCCCAACTGGGGGTTATACAAAGGAGACAGGATATTATTCCTTGCTTTTAAAAGGTATAGCCTATAGTGTTATGTTTGGCAATGATATTCAATACAGGAAACAGGACGATGCACAACATTTTTATTTATTCTTCAGGTTTTTGTTTCTCTTTCAAGTGAACGATTTATTTCTGCCATTGACCAAGTTATTTCGGCTTGTTTTCCCAGGCCCTCTGCTGTCAGGAGACCGGGTCGAGGTGGTGGTCCAGCTCGGGGGGGCGGAGGACACGCGCTCTCCCTCAGCTGTTGCCTCGTTCTGACTCATGAAAAAAAATAAAAGACACTGCATAAACTCCACTACTGTGTGTTTACTTAAATATAAGTAGGCTACACCTACATGTAGGCCTAATAGATTGCAATAGAAGCCTGTATATTACTATTAAGTCTATAGAAAATGTGTCAAGGATGTATAAATTAAAAACATGGCATCATGACTTTGCGTAAATATATACGCCACTTTCAGAAAGCCAAATGCCGTGTTATTTTACGCCATTTTCAGCTATCCACGTGTATGATACACGCTGGAAACAGCTCATGTAAACAGACCCACCACGTGGCCTCGCCACGTTGCGCGTTATCGCGAGAACGCGACGTACTATCGCGAGAACAACGTCACACAGGGAAAGGCTTTAGTACAAAAACACGGAAAATAACGACTAAAACACGCTTACGACAACAACAAATGGTTGGGTTTAGGAAAGAAACATTGGGTAAGTCTTATTAAAAACAAATAATAACAAAAAAAAACAGCAAAAAACGGCCGAAAAATCGGCACACGCGGGGCGTGAACCCGGCTCTCCCAGGTGAAAGTCCTGTGTTATTTTACGCCATTTTCAGCTATCCACATGTATGATACACGCTGGAAACAGCTCATGTAAACAGACCCACCACGTGGCCTCGCCACGTTGCGCGTTATCGCGAGAACGCAACGTACTATCGCGAGAACAACGTCACACAGGGAAAGGCTTTAGTACAAAAACACGGAAAATAACGACTAAAACACGCTTACGACAACAACAAATGGTTGGGTTTAGGAAAGAAACATTGGGTAAGTCTTATTAAAAACAAATAATAACAAAAAAAAAACAGCAAAACACGGCCGAAAAATCGGCACACGCGGGGCGTGAACCCGGCTCTCCCAGGTGAAAGTCCTGTGTTATTTTACGCCATTTTCAGCTATCCACATGTATGATACACGCTGGAAACAGCTCATGTAAACAGACCCACCACGTGGCCTCGCCACGTTGCGCGTTATCGCGAGAACGCGACGTACTATCGCGAGAACAACGTCACACAGGGAAAGGCTTTAGTACAAAAACACGGAAAATAACGACTAAAACACGCTTACGACAACAACAAATGGTTGGGTTTAGGAAAGAAACATTGGGTAAGTCTTATTAAAAACAAATAATAACAAAAAAAAACAGCAAAACACGGCCGAAAAATCGGCACACGCGGGGCGTGAACCCGGCTCTCCCAGGTGAAAGTCCTGTGTTATTTTACGCCATTTTCAGCTATCCACATGTATGATACACGCTGGAAACAGCTCATGTAAACAGACCCACCACGTGGCCTCGCCACGTTGCGCGTTATCGCGAGAACGCAACGTACTATCGCGAGAACAACGTCACACAGGGAAAGGCTTTAGTACAAAAACACGGAAAATAACGACTAAAACACGCTTACGACAACAACAAATGGTTGGGCTTTAGGAAAAAAACATTGGGTAAGGCTTATTAAAAACAAATAATAACAAAAAACGGCAAAAAACGGCCGAAAAATCGGCACACGCGGGGCGTGAACCCTGCTCTCCCAGGTGAAAGTCCTGTGTTATTTTACGCCATTTTCAGCTATCCACGTGTATGATACACGCTGGAAACAGCTCATGTAAACAGACCCACCACGTGGCCTCGCCACGTTGCGCGTTATCGCGAGAACGCGACGTACTATCGCGAGAACAACGTCACACAGGGAAAGGCTTTAGTACAAAAACACGGAAAATAACGACTAAAACACGCTTACGACAACAACAAATGGTTGGGCTTAGGAAAGAAACATTGGGTAAGGCTTATTAAAAACAAATAATAACAAAAAAAACCCGGCAAAAAACGGCCGAAAAATCGGCACACGCGGGGCGTGAACCCTGCTCTCCCAGGTGAAAGTCCTGTGTTATTTTACGCCATTTTCAGCTATCCACGTGTATGATACACGCTGGAAACAGCTCATGTAAACAGACCCACCACGTGGCCTCGCCACGTTGCGCGTTATCGCGAGAACGCGACGTACTATCGCGAGAACAACGTCACACAGGGAAAGGCTTTAGTACAAAAACACGGAAAATAACGACTAAAACACGCTTATAACAACAACAAATGGTTGGGTTTAGGAAAGAAACATTGGGTAAGGCTTATTAAAAACAAATAACAAAAAAAACCCGGCAAAAAATGGCCGAAAACTCGGCACACGCGGGGCACGAACCCGGCTCTCCCAGGTGAGAGTCCTGTGTTTTACCCATCCACCACACCAACCTACCTTCTTAGCCAATTCCCCGTTGTTTTATACTACTCGCTACGGCGGAAATTCACTCGCAATGTAGACCAATGGCCTCCGATTTGCGTTGATATACACGCAAAAATGCGATTATGCGTCTTCATAACACGGCAAAACGGAATACAAATTGGCGTTTCATACATACGCCAATTCATGAGATCAGTCTGAAATTAAATAGGCTAAACTTCAGCTGGAGTCCGATTTACTACAGCAACACTGCTGACTGCATCAGTGATCTCTTTCCATTCCGCATTCTTTCTACAGCCTTTAATAACACTTTTCAGGCTGCCAAATAGTACACACGTTAGTGCAAATGAACCTGAGATATCAGGGTTTCAATCTCCACCTCTGAAAAGTGCCGCTTCTCAGCCGGATTTGGACCAGTTTTTCCAAATTCTGCTGAGACATAAGTCCTCTAATTCTTGATATATTCTTAAGATGGTAATAGGCTGATTTAATTATTGTCTTAATATGACTGTTAAAATTCAAGTCCGAGTCCAAGACAACCACCTCAGTTTTTTCTTCATTTAATTTAAGAAAATTCTGGCACATCCAGTTGTTGATTGATGGGGGGGTGGCGGAGGACAAGTGCTCTCCCTCAGCTGTTGCCTCGTTCCGACTCATGAAAAAAAACAGGAGTAAAATAAAAGACCCTGCATAAACTCCGCTACCGTGTGTTTATTTAAATATAAGTACACCTACATATGTAGGCCTAAGAGATTGCAATAGAAGCCTGTATATTACTATTAGGACTATAGAAAAATGTGTCGATGTATAAATTAAATAGGCTTATTAAACTTCAGCTGGAGTCCGATTTACCACGGCAACACTGTTGACCGCATCAGTGATCTCTTTCCATTCTACTAGCTAGCAGCTCCTCTGTGTCCCGGCTAGCTAGCAGCTCCCCTGTGTCCCGGCTAGCTAGCAGCTCCCCCGACTCCCAGCTAGCTAGCAGCTCCCCCGCCTTGCAGCTAGCTAGCAGCTCCCCCGCCTTGCAGCTAGCTAGCAGCTCCCCTGCCTCGCAGCTAGCTAGCAGCTCCCCTGACTCACAGCTAGCTAGCAGCTCACCTGACTCGCAGCTAGTTAGCAGCTCCCCAGGATCCCTGCTAGCTTGCAGACCCCCTGATTCTCAGCTAGCTGGCAGCCTCTTTGGAGTCCCTGTGCTCTCTATTGTCCCCGTGCTTCCTAATGTCCCCGAACTCTCTAGGATCCCCACACTGCCCAGCGCCCCTGAGCTTCCTAGCATCCCTAAGCCTTCTAGAGTCCCTGAGTTCCCTAGAGTCCCTACGCTGGCTAGCCGCCCCCCTGAATCCTGGCTGGCATCCATTCGCCCTGAACTGGGTCTGACCACTTGCCCTGAGATTCTGCAGGTGTCAGGCACCCCTGAGACTGTCCGGGAGACCACCCCTGGGACTTTGCCGGTCCCCGGCACCCCTAAGACCGCCCCAAGGGGCTGGTCTCTGACTTGCCCCCCAGAGACTTGTACCCAGCCGGCGGTCAGACCCGCTCCTGCCCCTCGTGCCCTGTTGGCACCCCTGGCGGCCTGGGTTGTGGTTGCCGGGTTGGCTGACCCCAGTCCAGCTGACCCGTCGCCAGGCTCCAGCCCAGCTAACCCGTTGGCTCCTGTACGGCCCCCGGAGGGGCGCTGCCTCCAACGTCCTGTAAGGCCCCCGGAGGGGCGCTGCCTTCGACGTCCTGCTCGGCCCCCGGAGGGGCGCTGCCTCCGACGTCCTGTACGGCCCCCGTAGGGGCGCTGCCTCCAACGTCCTGTACGGCCCCCGGAGGGGCACTGCCTTCGACGTCCTGCTCGGCCCCCGGAGGGGCGCTGCCCCCGACGTCCTGTACGGCCCCCGGAGGGGCGCTGCCTCCGACGTCCTGTACGGCCCCCGGAGGGGCGCTGTACTCGACGCCCTGCCCGGCCACCAGAAGGCGTCTGCCTTCGTCGCCGGCCACCTGAGGGTGTCTGCCTTCAGCTGTCTGCCTTCATCTGTCTCCCAGTTGCCGAGGCCTCTCTGTCTCCCTGTCCCTAGTGGTCTCTCTCTGTCTCCCTGTTCCTAGTGGTTTCTCTCTGCCCCCCAGGGCCCCTCTGTTCCCTCTGTGCCCCCGGGGCCCCCTCTGTTCCCTGTGCCCCCGGGGCCCCCTCTGTGTTCCCCGTGCCCCCGGGGCCCTCTCTGTTCCCTCTGTGCCCCCGGGGCCCCTCTGTTCCCTCTGTGCCCCCGGGGCCCTTCTGTTCCCTGTGCCCCCGGGGCCCCTCTGTTCCCAGGGCCCCTCTGTTCCCTGTGCCCCTCTGTTCCCTGCGCCCCCTGGGCCCTCTGTGTTCCCCGTGCCCCCGAGGCCCTCTGTGGCCCCGGTGCCCCTGGTGCCGTGTGTTCCCTGGGCCCCTGGACACTGCTTCCCTGGGACTTTCACGCCCTCCTTGGGTTGTTTTTTGTTCTGTGTTTACTTGTTTTTGATCTTTTTATTCCTCCTCCGTGCCTCCCTTGTCGCCCTCCCTGGGTTGTTTTTTTTTTTTCTTTCTTTTTTGGGTCGTCTGGGATCCGACCCTTGAGGGGGGGGTTCTGTTGTGGTTTTGGTTGTTTGTTCTGCATTTTGCCTTGTGTTTTGTGCCATTTCTGTTGCTTCTTAGTTGTTTTCTGTATGTTTCCTGTTTTTGTTGTTATTCTCCTTTGTGCTTAGTGTTTAGTGTTGTCAAGTTTCTGTTTAGTCGATTTCATGTTTCCCTGGTTATGTTCCGTTTCCTGTTTTATTTTGATAGTCTCGTTTTCTGTCTTGTCTTGTCCAGTTTACTTCCTGTGTTTTCCCGCCTTTGTTGATTGTCCTGCCCCGCCCTGATGTGTCTCACCTGTTGTCTCACCTGTTCCTGATTTACTCATCCCCTCATGTATTTAGCCTCTGTGTTCCCTTTGTCTCTTGTCAGATTGTCTTGTGTCCTTCCCCATGCCTGATGTTTGCCAGTTCATGTGTTCTGTTTGCTCCTGCCGTCAGTCTTTGATTTTGTGTGTTTTCCAGTCGTTGTACTGCCGTTTTTTGTTTTAGTAAAATACCTCAGTTTGACCACCTTCTGCCTGCCTGTCTCCTCTCTGCGTTTGGGTCCAAATTCCCTGCTCCCACGTCACAATCAGGGTTTCAATCTCCACCTCTGAAAAGTGCCGCTTCTCAGCCGGATTACGTCTCGCCATGTCGTGAATTGTAGGGGCGAGGCCTCACAACCCAGAATATATTGGGGCGTGCTATTCTAATGACGATCGTTTTCAGCCGCGGCATTTATCAAGGGCAGGTATTGCGTACACCTGGATTTCAAAGGTACGCACAGCTTCATAAATCAGGCGGTGAGAGGAGTGTAAGCATAATCTTACGCCATATATGCCCGTTTCTACGCAAGAATGATAAATAAGGGCCAGTGTGATTGGCCTGACCAAAATTTGGTTTTTGCAGCTTGAAAGTCAACGGAGAGTGCCTAGGCCCCCCCCCCTGGCTGCCAAATACATTTGCTGCCACTAGGGGGAGTCTAGATTTCTAGGCTACTGTTTTGTAGCTCACTTGAACAAATCAAGCTAAAAGAGGTGAAGAAAACAGTAAACACTTATAAGATAGTAAAGTAAAACAAGTCAAACTATGAACTAAACTGTTATTTAAATCTTCTAAATTAAAATTTTTGTCTCCAATCCCCACATAAGCATAATGCCAGAGCACACAGTGTCATGTTAACTTAGGACACAAACTAATGTTTGCTTCGGATGGGTGAGAGAAACCTGAAGCACATTAGTGTTTTACTGGTGAACGTCTTCTAACTGGAATTGCTGCAGTCTTTCTGTGTACCTTAGCTAGCTGTGGGATAGAATCCATTTTGTGCCTTGGTCTACACTACATGGACTTTTATTTTGGCTCATCCACCTCTAGCCTAATCCTCACTCCACTACTAATCAGCTAGCTTCCACCTGCTTTAAACTTAAGCTCTGTTACTAGCTATTACTAACAACTAGCAACTAGTCACAGGCAAAAACTGCAACATCTCTAAGCACTACTCTTAGCACTACTTGCAGCAAAGTAGGTGGCTTACTCATAGCCGTTACTAGCTAGCTACCACTAGCTGCAGTTTTAGCCCTCACTGCTTGCTGTCACCAGTCACGGCCTCTACCACCAAGCTCCTCCTCAGCTGTGGCACCCACCTCTTCACCATCACCACCTCAGAGGAACTGCCTGCTACGCCCGCAGCTCCCTCCACCTCACCAGTCTATTATCTGCTGCAGTCTCAGTGAATACAACCTCAACCATCATTCTATCACCAGCTAAAGCCTCAACTGCCTCCATCTCTGAGCTGTCATCTGTTATCATCACCGGACTTGTCGTCTGCCACAGCCTTATCTGCCTCCACCACCACCACATTTGTGGTTTGCTACGGTCTAGTTGCCTCCTCCACCACCGCACTTGTCGTCTGCTAAGGTCTGAGCTGCCTTCATCACTGGACTTGTCGTCTGCTACAGCCTTAGCTGCCTCCATCACCATCAGGCTGTTACCGGCTACAGCCTCAGCTGTCTGCAACACAGGACTGTCATCCTGTTTCAGCCTCAGTTGCCTCCACCACCACTGGGCTGTCGCCTGCCTCAACTCACCGGTCTCCTGTTAACTACTCACCAGAGATGTTCACAAGTAATTTTTTGGAAGCCACGAGTCCAAGTCAAGTCTAAAGTCTCTGGCCATCTGATCTGTCCCATAAATCTTATGAATTCAAAGCATGTCCAGACAGTACAGTATTAAAATCAGTTGTGGGATAACTTTATAGGGTGTACTAACACATCCCTCTAGCCCTCGGACCTGGTGAAAATATTAACCTAAGTCTGTCACATCATATGGATACAACTATAACGATACAATGTGCCTGTTCATAGCATTAGCACAACACTTTGCGATGGTTAGCTTGTTACCTGTGATGATATATGCCAAATGTAACGTCTCGGTCATTCAAAAAACACAGCGTTTGTTCATGGGGAGATGGATGCGTGCACATATTATATCACATATTATATACACATTACCTAATTGCATGCCTTGTACAATCACAAGAAATGTTGCCAAACGTTTTCAATATATTATTTTTAGCAAGTGGAGTCGTAAAGTTGCGTAATATCGTGTTAAAACGTTAAATATGGTGTTAACTCGAGTTTCTAGCGTTTGGCGCCATCTGACCGAGATTAAACACATCGACTAATGTTTTGCTTTTAAATGATTAATGCTTATTTTTCTGCTAACTGTAGTTTAACCATGGAAAATAAGTGGGAGGAAATTTTCAATTACCTTTTAAAAGGTTCATACCCTGCAGAGATAAATAAAGGGCAGAAGCAAAGCCTAAGGAAATACTCTTCGAAATTCAGGATTCATGGTCAGTATTTACCATCAAAATACGTCTATAATACTGACAAGAATATGCACGTGTTCATATTTTGTATTATTTATTATTGGTTATGTCAATATTCCTTAAAGATGGAGAACTACTCTTTGGCAGTCACAGAAGAGTCATAAAGACAAAGGAGGAGGCTATGAATTTATTTAAAGAATTTCATGCCTCACCTATTGGAGGACATACAGTCACTGACTATTTTTCCAAGTGGGTGGAGGCCTTTCCTCAAAAGACAAAGTCTGCATTGGAAGTAGCCAAAAACCTTTTTACAGTCATTTATAGACATGGATGCCCTAAGCTCATACTGTCAGACCAAGGACGGGAGTTTGTCAATCAAGTAAGCTTCACTTTATGCATTTTGTTCTGATGATGTCATTTGTGATTTGGTGCTCAACAAATACTTGAATATATATTGAAATATACTGTAAGTACTATAAACCAAATTAAAATAATGTTCTTATTTTTTTATTTATTTATTACACTTTGTGAGCTGCTCTCTATTGAGAGGAGTGTCACGGCTGCTTACCATCCCCAAACAAATGGGCTTGATGAGAAAACCAATGATAACATCAAACGGTAAGTATTCATTATTCTTGCGTTTATTTTCAGGGTTTTGTTTATTTGGTAGCTCTTCTGATCATTATTACCAGAGTGTATTGAAAGTTGGTAGTTTCTGTCTTGAAATACATTCATTTAGAAATAATTCTAAAAATAATTTTTCTAGGGCACTTAAAAAGCTTGTTAATGATCAGCAGGATGACTGGGACCAGTACCTAGATGCAAGTCTTTTTTCGCTTAAATCCAAAATACAAACCACAACAAAATTCTCACCATTTCTTTTAATGTATTGTCGAGAAGCTAGATTTCCATCAGAAGTGCCTGTTGAACTGCCGGTAGATTTTTTTCTGTCTTTTTAAAAGATAGTTATCTCAAGACACTTTACAGATAGAGTAGGTCTAGACCACACTCTATAATTTACAAAGCCCCAACAATTCCAACAATTCCAGTAATTCCCTCAAGAGCAAGCAGTGCGACAGTGGCGAGGAAAAACTCCCTCTTGGGAAGAAACCTCGGACAGACCCAGGCTCTTGGTAGGCGGTGTCTGACGGGCCGGTTGGGGATATGATGAACAGTGGCGATAATAGTCACATTAATAATGGAACAGTGACTTCGAAGCAGCAGGGTTCAGCAGGAAGCAGCATGACATTGCAGGGCACCGCTGAGCTCAGCAGGGAGTGCAGCAGGACCACGGCGACAGCTGCAACAAAGATCTTGGTGCCAACGTTCTCCAAAGAAATACGCTGGGGGAAAAAACATAAGGACTCCGGGGAGTAAACTCCCCAGAAGCTAGGATTAGTACCAAGCATTTCTGGGACGGGATGCACACAAATGGTAATAGAAAAGGAGAGGAGAGAGCAGCTCAGTGTGTCAAAGGAAGTAAGGAAGTCCCCCGGCAGTCTAAAACTATAACAGCGTAACTAAGAGAGACAGGACATAAGGAGAGGTAGCCTGTCCAGAGAAGAGAAGAGAATCAAACACCACACAGATTTTCTTTGGCTTCTTTGGATGATACACTCCGAATGTCGGTAGGTACCATCGTTTCTTCTTTCTCACTGAGAGGAGGGGCTAACTCAGCATGGCCATTCTTAAACATCTTGTCCATGAAGCTGTTAACCCTTAAAGAGTTTGTGTATCTTGGGGGATACAGTCATTTAACAGGCTGTAGGGGGAGAGGCTATGGGGGGAGGGGCATTATGTGGTTGCAGTTGATGAGAAACACTGATGGGGTGATGGGTCATGTAATCAGGTCATGTGACTTTATGCCAACATTCCAAACATTTGTATCAAAATCCAAAATGGCAGCATACGTGGACAAAGACACTGGTCATGAGGTAAGTGTTTTTATATTTTCATGATTATGATATTTTAGAATGATTTTGTTTTAGAAAATAGTTTTTTACAGATAGTTTTACATGTTCTTGTGGATATTTTTTAAAATAATCTTCTCACAACTTTGATTATCAGGCATTGAATGCCTGTATCCTGGGGGATACATTGCCCATATAAGGGTATTTAACAGGGCTGATCACTCACAGATATATTTATGTTTTGAGGCCTGTTCTCTACAGATATTGAATAGGATAAAGGTGTGTAACATTGATTACTTTTTTATTTTACTCTCAAATGTGTATTATTGATGAATTCAACATGTACACATGTTTTCAGGGAATTTCTGTCAGCAGTTTCTACAGTACAAGAAAGAGAGAGGTGAAGTCTGTAGTTTTGCCACCTGATGGTTCATCAGATTCAGAGGAGGGATCCAGTGAGGAAGTTGAGGAAGATGAGCTGTATAGGCCTACAGAGGGACAGTGTGAGGATGACAGCAGCAGCAGTGACAATTTGAATGGCAGCTCTAGTGATGAGGCCGAGGAAGGAGCAAAACAGAATAAACAAGGAAACCAGAATAAACGAGGGAAGATGTTTAGGTAATGATTAGAGGAGTATTTCAAATTGTTATGTGAAAGATCTAGTGGTTTTGCTGTACATATTCTATCTGTGTGTGTCCACATGATGTGTGTTATGGTGATGTGTTAGTAAATGAGTGGAGGGAAGAGGGAAGGAACCCCCCTTCCCAATACTTTCTCTATTTTACACACACACACACACACACACACACACACACACACACACACACACACACACACACACACACACACAAACAAACACAACAACACACAGGAGTTTGTGTAAAATTGCATATACTTAGGTGGTTTATGTTGAAGATTGGGGAAATATTGATATAATTTTTCCTTTTCAATAGTTGGAGAAAAACTGAGTTTGAGCACCAGTCCACTGCTACACAAAGCTGCTTCACTGCACCAGACGAGCTCTCCACTCCACTAATGTACTTCTCCAAATTCTTCGACAAGGACATCTTTGAAGTCATTGCTCAGCAGACAAACTTGTATTCCTGTCAGCTCATTGGATGCAGCATCAACACTAATGTGTCTGAAATCAAGGCTTTCATTGGAATGAAGCTGATCATGGGTATAGTGAAAATGCCTGCAATGGAAAACTACTGGGCAACAGATACAAGATATGAGAAAGTAGCAGATGTCATGCCACTCAAGAGGTACAAATGTTTATCCAGGATGCTCCACTTTCAAGACAACATGAGCTCGGAGTCCAGTGATGATCGCCTTGTGAAAATAAGGCCTGTACTGGACCACATGAGGAGCAAGTGCATGGAAATGGAGAGTGAGAACCAGTTCTCAATTGATGAAATGATGGTTCCTTACAAAGGAAAAAAAGCTGGAAGTCTGCGGCAGTATCTACCCAGTAAACCCAAAAAATGGGGTATCAAGATCTTTGTCCGCGCTGGTGTGTCTGGATTTGTGTATGACTTCATGGTCTATACAGGGAAGTCTACATTTGATGGTTCTAATCAAACTCAAGGCAAAGAGTTTGGGTTAGGTGCAAATGTTGTCCTGCAGTTGTGCAAAACCATCAGAAACCCCTCCGACTGCGTTGTCTACTTTGACAATTTTTTCACATCGTTGAGTTTGGTAACACATCTAAAAGATTCTATGGGCCTCAGAAGTTTGGGCACTATTTGAAAGAACCGCTTGATGGGTTGCAGCGTTGAAGAAGATCGAGACCTCCTACGAAGAGGAAGAGGCAGCTTCGACTTTCGTGTTGACAACAATGCAAAGCTGGCTGTGGTCAAATGGGCCGACAACAAAACAGTCACTTTGGTGAGCTCCTGTGCGTCTGTCAACCCTGTTGGCCAAGTGAGACGCTACTCTAAAGAGGAGAAGAGAAAGATAAGTGTGCCATGCCCCAAGATTGTGTCTGAATACAATACTCATATGGGAGGAGTGGATTTGGCAGATATGATGATTGCCCTGTATCGCACTCCAGCAAAGTCCCATCGGTGGTACATGGGCATATTTTGGCAGATAGTTGACATTGCTGTCAATAACGCATGGCTCCTCCACCGGCGTGATGCAGCAGCTCTTGGTCAGAAACACCAGTGTCTGAAGGACTTTAGGCTGGATGCTGCCAGGGGACTCATCTACCTTGAAAAGCAGAAAAGGGGACGGCCATCCAAAGGAAATGAAGACAATACGCCAGAAAAAAAGTGATCAAACAGCCAAAGGTTCCCAGGCCAGTGGATGATATGAGGTATGACAGGATTGACCACTTCCCTATCCTGTCAGTGAAAGGCCGATGCAGGATGTGCCAGGATGGGCAGACATCCATCATGTGTCAGAAGTGCAAAGTGAGGCTTTGCCTGGTCACTGGACAAAAATGCTCGCAACTGTTTTCTCAGCTTCCATTGCCCATAGAATATATCTGGTGTGGGGCACCACAGGGAAGATGGTAGAATTAAAAAAAGAAAACAGGAAAAAGGTGTTTTAAAAATCGGCACACGAACTGTTTAAAAAGTTATGAAATGTTAAATGTATATCCTACATAGGCAATGCATCTTGGGAGAAAAAGTTCAGTTTTTTCCAATTTTTCTAATGTTGTATGGATAACATGAAAAAATGTAGCTAATTAATTGTTTATGAAATGTTTTAAAAGTTGTCATATGAACTATAATAAAAAAGAATACATTGCGAAATGTTACCCTAAATGGGCAATGTATCTCGGGAGATACAGAGTGTAACTTAGAAAATAAAGGTCATATTTTGGAAAAAATGCATGAACGGTGTCATTTTAGTCTAGATATATACAAAAATAGCAATGAATAATTTTTCCATCAAATTTATTTATGCTTGCCCCTTTAAGGGTTAAAGTGCTCTCTCATGTCAGGCTTCTTGTCAAAGTTACGCTCGAGAGACATTAAACGCCTCAGTGCTTGTGGCCTGTTGTCAGGGACCCGCTGGCGTGGAATCTTGAAAGGTAACGGTGCCACCCAACTGTTGCTTGAGTCTCTTCGTAGCCCTTTATCCATTATCTTCATAAATGTGGCATCTTGAATGGAAGTAGCCACCTGGTCATCGTCCTTGGTCCGCCTGAACACCGTGCATCCCAGGTGGTCGGCTTCACATGTAGGTTGATCAACAGGATATGTGCGGGGGTGACTGGTGACCTGGATGTTGCTGAACTTCTCTTTAATATGGAACACATTAGGGCATGGCTCAAAGAGAGTGGGGCGTTTCAGCTCTGTGGTGTTTGTGTGGAAGGCGTTGATTGTCAGAGGTTTGTGGACGTTACCTAGACACACGTTACCAACAATGACCCACCCCAGGCCCACTTCTGTGCGTAGGGCAGGTTGTGAGTGCCGTTCACCTGTTTGCGGACTTTGTGCACTCTGATAATGTCCCCTCCTAAGAGAAGCATAATGGGGGCTTGTGGGTCAATGTCTGGGATGAGGTGTGCCACTGACCGTAGATGAGCATGATGAAGAGCCACTTCAGGTGTTGGAATTTCGTCTCTGTTATTTGGGATATCGTTACATTCTATGAGACTCTGTAGCGAGATGCAAACAGTTCCATCCAGAGATTCCACTTCATAGCCACTGGCTCTTCTTCCTGATGATTCCTTTACTCCAGCACATGTTCTTAGTGTGTAAGGAGCGCTTAGACTTTGGTCACTGAACACTTCAAAGAACTGTGAGTGAGCCAGTGACCTATTGCTCTGCTCGTTGAGGATTGCATACAGTTTCACTGCCTTTTCTCTTTGGACAGCTGGATACACTTTTACGAGGCATATTTTGGAGCAAGAACGGTCTGTTAGCTGCCCAACACAGACTTTTGTGCAGTTGTTAGTCACATGAGACTGGGAGTGAGACCGGGAACTTTCCTGCTCCTCCCCGCCGTGCTCAGGAGCAGGGTCCGCCTCTTGCATCCAGGGTACGGGTCCAGGGTGGAGTGCTGTGTTGTGTCTTTCGCTCTTACATTCAGAACACTGAATTTTGATTCTGCAGTTCTTTGCTATGTGGGATGTAGAATAAGAGCACTTAAAGCACACATTGTTCTCTTTTAGCATTGTTTTGCGCTCTTCAATGGGCTTTTCTCTGAATGCACGACATTTACACAGGGGGTGTGGCTTTTTATGCAGTAAGCATAGTTTATCACAGTCGTCCAACCTTGTTTGGGGCTTGCCAGTGTCAGATGTTGCCCTGGGAGATACCTCTGTTTTATGGACAGAGACTTCACGCTATCTGTTTGGCTTCCAAGCTGTCTTCTAGAAGCCGTGTCTGCATGGGCGATGAAACTGAAGCTTGGATCATTCATGATGCCAGCCTGCTGGCTGACAAAGTCTACAAAGTAGGCAAATGGAGGATATGGCACCCGGTTCTGCCGTTTGAAGGATGCACCTACCGATGCCCACTTCTCTTGCAGACGGAACGGGAGTTTCTGTGCTATTGGGTTGACTCCACTTGCCGTGTCTAGGAAAGAGAGGCCAGGCAAGTCTCCTTCAGCTTTGGCTGCCTGCAGTTCCATTAGTAGGTTGCTCAGCTTCATTAGCTTAGGCCAGTGGTTCTCAAACTTTTTCGGTCATTCCCCACTTTGGACAAGGGGGAATTTTCAAGCCCCACCTGCCCCCATCGCCCCGACACAATGCTAATGAAATATGCAACAAGCTTAAAATGGTCCACTTTATTGAAGTAACAAGTTTGTATCGAAACACAACTATCTGCATCAAATAACAGCAAATTCAAAAATAAAGAAAATAAAAGTGCAGCTGTGTCAAAATTTGTATCAAGTTCAAAAATAGAAAAATAAAAGTGCCACTTTGCAATCTGTTAAAAAAAGAAAAGAACAGAAATACATTAAGCAAGACAGGTCTATTTCTCCCTGCATTAGTGGCTGCAATGAGCCTGTTTTGCATTGCACAATTTCGGGGGAGATCGGTCTAATAAGCGGCAACACACAGCTATAAGGACGGTTTGCTCTCACATGCGCTGCATTTATAGTCACACACACACACACACACACACACACACACACACACACACACACACACACACACACACACACACACTCTCTAGTCTAGTGGAGGCGGGTATGGCTGCAGCCTGGAGCGTCCTAAACCGTCCCGTATCATGCCGAGGCGTATCCAACGGTAAATTCAGAGGGTCAAAAATACGCGCAGGTCATGTTTGAAAGACGCTGTCCTGTAGCTTACTAATGAATAAAAACGTGGTTTAATGTACGTAAACAATGATCAATGATTACCAAATTTCTCTCTCATATCAAACCTAAAGTCCTATTATTATGGACATTATCTGACATCTGACTCGTTTCTGCTTCACATTTTCAGCAGGGCAGCGGAGCGGCTGTGGGTTGACTCCCAACGGTTCTCATGGGCTTTATAAGTCCTAACATAAAAAAGCTTAACATGGTTTAATGTACCTAAACAATGATCAATCACCACATTTCTGGTTCGATTTTTTGACAGTTTTCAAGCTTTTTGCTCGCCATAGGATCCAATAAAGAAGAAAATGTTAATGTGAGATAAGTTATAATCGTTGGATTTCGGTTTAGTTCTTTTGACAGGCCTAAGTGTTCATTACAATATGGCCATGATAAATTTGGTGATCATTGATCGTTGAGGTACATTAAACCACGTTAAGCTTTTTCACGTTAAGCAGAATGTTCCGACAGGCAGTGTTGTGAACAGATGCGTGCAGCCAGCGCAGCAGCAGAGCGGCTGTGGGGATAGAGATGGCTCTGGATTTTTTTGGCATCTGTCGCTCAAGAATTATATGTATTAGTAATAAAGTATTAAAGTAGTAAAATATTTTAAAGTATTTTAATCCAGACGCCGGCTTTTATTTTGAAAAGTTGATGCTCGGGACAGCACCAGGCGGGTCGGCATGAGACGGGTCGGCATGACATGGGACGTTCCATGCTGCAGCCATAGAGTCTTGGTCTAGTGCACGGTCTTGCTCCAGATTCCGGGAGATTGGATCTCATTTGCGGGCGTCAAGGAGCCGCTATTAATATGCAGGAGACTCCCGGAACTTCCGGGACAGTTGGGATTTCTGGATAAAGATATAAAGGCATAAAAAGGAATTTCCTCCCGTTTGGCGCGCCCCACCTGTCATGTCTTTATTCCCCACCAGTGGGGCGTGCCCCACACTTTGAGAACCGCTGGCTTAGGCCAATCTCTGCTTGTTATTCTTGGAAAACTGTCAATGCGTTTGAACAGAGCATTTTCTATTGCTTCAGCTGAGCAATATGTTTGTTCAAGCCTGTCCCACACCATAGTCAGTCCCGCTTCTGGACGGTGGATGTGTATCGCTCTTATCTGCACAACATGCTCTGCTGACTCCTTGCCAAGACCTTTTAGCAGAAGATCCATCTCCTCCCTCGGTGTCAGGTTTGAACCACTGGTTGCATTCTGAAAGGAACGTTTCCATGCTCTGTAATTTTGAGGTTTGTCATTGAAGCCTGTAGCCACAAGCTCATGGCATGCTAGATATCTTACAAAGTTATTTATGTGTGAGCTGCCATTACTGGGGTTTGGTGACACAGGACGGCAACAGGGAGAAGGATGGCCATTGTAACTGTGAGGTCTGAAGTGGTGCACAGGAGTAGTATGCTCATCATTGAACCCACTGTGTGGCGCACGCACACCTTCAACATGCCTGGTGAGTGGCTCATGAACATCCTGATCAGCATAGATGCAGGCCTGCTGTGAGGTAAGATGAAGGGGAGCAGTATTATTTTGATGAGAAAGAAAAGGTCTGGCTTCAGGTTTTAGACATGGAGGTGGGATGTTGTAGCTAGGGCTCTGCGCTAACTTTGCCATGATGTTTCTGTCATCACATAACTGTAGTTCTGATGTTCTTTCTATGAAGTGTGAAGTAACAAATTGTTCTGTGTATTGTGAGGGCTCCAAAGGAACAGAGTCTATGTTCAGTACACAACTGCGTTTTTTACCATTCATATCAACTGCAGCCTCAAGTGATTCTGCTTCAGCAATGGCTGCAACTGCCTCTTTTCTATGCTTAAGCATTTCCATGGATGCTTCCAACCTAGCCTGTTCCAGCCTTAAATTCACTTCCTCTTCGGCGTTAAAAAGACGTGCTTTTGCTGCTTCGGCTCTCGCTCTTGCTTTCACTGCAGCTGACCCACACGATGATACACTGGATATTACTGACGAAGCACGAGAGCGTGTTTTTAATGAGGATGCTACTGGCTCCATGGATTGTTCTGCTTGTGTACCTCTACTATGCAGACACTTCTCTGACGCTTCTGGCTCCATGGCACACTCCAGTAGTATATCTCTGAGCAGACACTGCTTGGCTGGTCGTCCACTAACTGCGTTTGACGACGTAACGGTTAGCCGCCAGCTTACACTGCGTTATCTTGCCTGCTTGAGAGCCGTTGTTTCACTGTGCCGTCTTCGGTATTGCTCTATACACTGACAGCCAGCTAAACTCTCTCCTAACATCAAGACTCTGAAGAAGACAGTCGTTCCCACGTCTACAGGTTTATTGACGTTTCAAGGAAAGTGTGAAACTGTAACATACAAAAACAGACTAATCAATTCTATGCTAGCTTTCAACATACTATATAGCCTCTGTTCAGAATGTAATTTAATCAATTCAAATATTTCCTTTCTACCGTTACACAATATAATTCATAACTATTAAACTGATAGTGATTATGCTGTACAAAGATATTTTTACATGTAAACAATATTACGTTCATTTATACGAGTGTAGCCTGTCCTGTGACTTATAGTTGCCTAGCAACCATGCAATGCTAGTCACAGCACCAAAGCCAGCGATCACGGACATTTGTAATATAGACTTAACACAAAATAACACTGACATCAAACTAATGATATATGAACCTATGTAATTATTTAAAAAACAGTGAATGAATACATACCAACGATGCTACTCTAGGCATAAATGTAAGCAGATGTAGCTGTAGTTGGCTTGCTACACTACAAGCATGAATCACTGAACCGTTAGATTGTAGCGTTCGATTACTTCCTAACTACCGCGACATAGCGGTTACCAGCTGAGAGTCTTAAAGTGACAGCAATGTAAATAGAGAACTCCTAAGACTTGAGGCAAATTAACTTCTTACTTTTAACAGCTTATTTATAACAAAACAGACTATATTTAGGATAAATTGTGCTAAAGTCTTGCAGCAAATGTCTTTAAATTAACATTGCTTGTGTTGCACTATTTTTGTTTTTCATTTAGGATGGTGTGAAAGATCTGTGTTTCCTGCAACATGTTGCAGTTTGATGCTGAGGAGGATTTCACAGAGATGGGAATAAGACAATAGGTTATATACTGACAAACTGGCTTTCACTATCCATCCACTCAGCTTTTTGTCTTTATCTGATGTAAATCAATTCTGATACACCAGACACCCGAGAGTCATCTGAGTATTTCTGTGGTCTGTTTGTCAGGTAGTCATTGATCCAGGCGATTGCTGAGGGCTTCACCTGTGTCTTCTGGAGTTTCTGACAAAGCAAATCAGGCTGAATTGTGTTAAATGCACTGGAGAAATCAAAGAACATGATCCTCACAGTGCTGCCTGCTTTGTCCAGATGACAGTGGGTTGGTTGAAGCAGGTGGATGATGGCATCTTCAACGCCAACTCCACTATGATAAGCAAACTGCAGGGGTCCTGATATGTTCTAGTTTGCTTACTCAGGTGGGGCAACAGGAGTCTCTCCAGGACCTTCATGATGAAGGATGTCAGGGCAACAGTAGTCGTTGATGACTGATGGGTGACTTTTCTTTTTACTGGAACAAGGCAGGATGTCTTCCACAACACTGGAACCTTCTGGGTTAGGCTAAGGTTAAAGAGGTGCTGTAGCCATCCATCTGGACCTGCAGCCTTGTTCCGGTGTTGTGCCGAATTTCAACCCCCTGCCAAATTATTACCTCCCTCGTTGAAGTCAGTACCTGATTGCCTAATCCTAACCCTACCGCTAATCCTAACCCCTCCCCCACAACTAATCCTAAACCTACCAATACTAATCATTTGGCGGGGGTTGAAATTCGGCACAACACCGGTTCAGTCTCTCCAGCTGTCTCTTCACCTGACTTCTAGAGACAGACAAGTGGGAGGCGAAGGCAAATGGAGCAACAGCATCTCCTGGTTTGGTTCAATAATGCTGTGTCCTCTTTTTTGCTTACCTGCAAGCATTCATAAGGGATGGCAACAAAATCCTTTGGTCTTTTTATGAATTTATTGCAACTTGTTAACAAGCAGAGCAGAACGCAAAGCATTTTGTATGACTCTTCTCCCCCACTCATATCCGCCCCCCAATCCAGCCCACATGAACGTTAGATAAAATGTTCTCAGGACTGGTATGGCCTTGTAAGATGTCATGGTGTCTTCTGGGACAGTCCACTCTTCTGTAGTAGTCAGTAATCAGCAATCTGACATTCCTAACTGCTTTCACTAAAGCAGGCAATACAGGCATCCTTGAAAACATTTACATTACAATAGTCTTAACTATGGCTATTTAAGGCTCGTAGCAGTTAGTACAGCTGAAAAAGTTCGCAACAATTCTTCAATGCTTCATTGATTATATATTGCACTTCTAAAGTGAATTTTTTAACGTTTGTCTTTAAACTGTCTTTTAACAGTGCAGTGGGACATATGCTCAAGATGGACGCACAAGGAGTGTACCCCTGCAACCCTTGCCTCAGAGCATTTCAAGTGTAAAAAGTGTGTGTTAAAAGCATAATGTTTGCCTCAAACTGTTGAAAAGTTCTATGTTGTTATTTGAAATTTGTATTAAAATATTTTTCAACCAGTCTATAAACAATGAATGTTTTTATAATTTATTTTCTTTTAGTAAGATACACAGAAATAGGTTATGAAGGGGTATGCTGGTAAGTGTGAAAACTAACAAAAAAGGATACCCCAACACTTTTATTAAACAAGGGGCTATCAAAACAGCATACCCATGTAGAAACTGTATTTTTATTAAACCAGGGGCTATCAAAACAGCATACCCTTCACAAACATTGGTATGCTGTTTTGACAAAGTAGGCTAAATTGACAGACCCTGCTATAAAACTCAACTTCCGGTATGCTATTCTGACAAAGTATGCTACATCGACAGAACAACGGTCTGAAATGTTTTGCATGGTCATTCGCTGTACATTTTGTTGGTAAATGTGAGATGTTCGAGTCACACACGTCTCGTCTTCATAACAGAAACAAGGAAATTAATATGACCCGTTCTCACTCCTGCTTGGTCAGTGGCTGCAGGTAGGACTGCTGGGATTGTGGCTATAATGAAAATGCGATAGGAGGCCCCGGCTGTCAATCAATATCGTCCAGTGATGCGGGCCCCTGATTGGTCTGGGCCCATAAGCACCGCTTACCCTGCTTACCGATAGTTACGCGTCTGGCTATGCTCGCAGGCCGAGAATCAGAATAGTTATAAGTCGGCAGGAAATCAAGCAGGGGGCTAGCGGGCAACCTACTAGACTGCATAGAAGTCATAGAGGGCCCATAAAAGCACTGGAGGTTGGAAGATGCAAATGAGACTGGAACAGACTCAGGAGAGCCAGGTTCTGGAGCAGAGCTTTCATACAATTTCCACTTAAAGAATGACACTTCTTGGGCGAACTCTGGAACCGCGTTCAAGAAGCCCCATGCAGGTGGATGTATTACTGTTGGGAAAAGTGGGAGGGTATGTGGTGGCATGTCTGGAAAGTTCCTTAGAACTGCACGGGCCTTGGGGAAGTGAAGGGCTGATGGAACAGAATAAAAACTACTGAGCCAGCCGTCGAGACACTGAGATGGCCCGGCAAGTTCAAACTAGACAAACTAGACACGTTCTCATCAACCATTTGTACATATAGATACAAAAAGCAAAGCAGGGTAATTCATATGTATATCACATGTTATATTCCTGTCAGCACTACATAGACTGATGCAGTATAAGACCTGGAAGATCCACGTATGGAGGAGGTCAGTTTGAGTCCCAAAACACAGGGCTTTCTAGCTGGAGAGCATACCAATTGCGTTCATTCATGAGAATGCTTTGTATCAGATTACACACCCGGTTCCTCTTAAAAATGGAAGGGAGAATGTAATATAATGTGTCCTCAAATGTAAGAGAAGCTCACTCGTTTCTTGTTGCAAATTAACCACGCCTCTTCAATTTCGTTCTTTGTCACCCAAAACTATGATCTGGGATCTCCAGGGTGCTGGAATTTCCCTTTCATTGGGGACATTTTTATTGTTTGTGTCTTTGTATATTACTGTATGGCGTAAGAATACAAGCAGCAGAGAAGGCAGACAGGTACCTCTTGTTGCCAAACAGGGGGTCTTAAAGACAATGCATGGGACTATTTCTAGGAAGGTTTTGAAGACTTAAAGGTCCCAGGGCATGAAAATTTCACTTTGAGGTTTTTTAACATTAATATGAGTTCCCCCAGCCTGCCTATGGTCCCCCAGTGGCTAGAAATGATGATAGGTGTAAACCGAGCCCTGGGTATCCTGCTCTGCCTTTGAGAAAATGAAAGCTCAGATGGACCGATCTGGAATCTTCTCCTTATGAGGTCATAAGGAGCAAGGTTACCTACCCTTTCTCTGCTTTGCCCGCCCAGAGAATTTGGTCTGCCCATGAGAGAGAGACATCATGGCTTTCAAACAAGCAAAGTGGCAGTTGGTCAAGGCCACACCCCCACCCTCCACCTTGCCCCCCCTCTCTCCTCCTCAATAGCTACAGACACAGAAATGGCACATCCTAAGGAAAGCTCATTGTGGGACTGGCTCTAGTGGCTGGAATTCTGCACCAAGGCTGAATTTAGGGAAAGAGACTTCAGATACAGTATTAGGGGACCACTAAGGTCTATATAAAAGAGACTTCAGATACAGTATTAGGGAGACCACTAAGGTCTATATAAAAGAGACTTCAGATACAGTATTAGGGGGACCACTAAGGTCTATATAAAAAGAGACTTCAGATACAGTATTAGGGGACCACTAAGGCCTATATAAAAGAGACTTCAGATACAGTATTAGGGGACCACTGAGGTCTATATAAAGAGACTTCAGATACAGTATTAGGGGATCACTGAGGTCTATATAAAAGAGACTTCAGATACAGTATTAGGGGACCACTAAGGCCTATATAAAACCATCCAAAGAGCACCATGTCATAGGACCTTTAAGGGTTCGGTAATCTTGAAAAAAACTGAATCTGACTTCTCCCCAACTGTCTAAAGATAAATGTGCTTATACCCGCTCCAGGCTGTTGCATGTGTTCAGCTGGATCAACATCTGGAAGGGGGGGGTGTAACAGAAGAATTACAGAAAGGCAGAACACCAGAGGATTGAGAAATAAATTATTATTGAAAGGTTTGTAACACCCATCTGTATCTTCTGCTGTGTTGCATCTCCAGAATTTGTCTGCTTAATTTACAGTATTTTGAACACCAGCAAACAATGCATAATCTCAGGACCACTGCCCTCCCCCTGTTTTGTTGATGTAAAGTTTAGCCCATTAAAGCAACTACACATCTGACTTACTACTACTACTGCTGTACCAAAATATTCCCTACGTGGACAACTTCCTACACCACTTCCTTCTACCACAGAACTGACCTCTTCAAACATGATTGCCTGAATCATACAGGATCTCGTCTTTTATCCATGAACATGTTATGTGGCCATTTGGGACCCTTTGCATTACACCAACATAATCACCGGGAGAAGAGTTAAACTCTGCATTTGTCTTTGTTTGCTCTGTTCATTTCCTACAGCATTCTCTTTGTAAAAGATCTCCCAACTTAACCAGGGAGGTAAAAATCCTGCAATGGAAATTCAAACGTCTGCTGTTATTTGAAAGTAACTCAAAAGTAATGCAAAAGTAGTGTAAAGCATTACAATTCAGAAACAGTAATATTGTAGTATCACCAATTACTCTCAAATGACAGAAACCTAATCTATAATTTATTATATTTTAGAAGTAACTTGCCCAACACAGGCTGCCAATAGATCTGCACAGTATGCTGATTGGCTGGGCCTCAGTGGCTTGGACACAAAGAATGTTAATATAATTGACTTAGCATCAGTGACATCTCCCATTGGTTTGTGGCTTTATGAAGCTCGGATTTTGCATCTTGCTATTTTGGAGCCAGAAATTACCATGTTGGGACAAAAGGGCGGAATTGGGAAGAATGACCCATCTTAGCCACCATTGTGTATGGTTTCAATGGCGCTGCACTAAGCTAAACGCTAGAGAGGGAACGTCGCAGATTTTTTACTGGTTGATGATGAGTCATCCAGCAGACTTTTGTCAGCGGGTAAACATGGACCTCCATGCCGATTGGTGGGATTGCTATGGAAAAAGTACGCAGGGTGATACTCTGGTAAGAGCAAATGACGTTTAACCATGTGTCCAGCTAATTTAAAGGTATTGTGGAGGATTTTCCCGAATTTTAGAAAAGAACCACCCTCTGTACTTTTTGAAAAATGCACATGCGCAACACTCTGCCTGCTCCCGAGAGGGAACGCCTATTAAACGTGTGCACGAGAGTGCACTGTTTACAAGTTGCTGTCGGCATGGCTCATACAAGCCTACTTTCCAAAAGAAGATTTGCACTTTTTCACAAATTGAGATGTTTAACGTGTGTGCGCAGTGCGAGACTTGTGCCAGGGCTAGCATCGCTAATCATAGCTTAGCTACATCAACTTTTAGTAGCAGTGATTTTAAAAGGATTTCTCCAAATAGCATGCCAAACTTTACCTGTGGAGTAGAAACTTCGCGACTGAGGCATCAGTGGGAAGCCCAAACTGTGCTTTTAGCGCACGCCAGCGTGTGAAATGGTCTCCCAAAAACACTCTTGTCTTGAGAACGGCGAGCTTCCATGAACGGCTGAAACCGTAGCTCACCACACATATACACTTGAAAGTGCTCATGCGCAGAAAGCGAAAACTACCTAGGGACGAGCACGTACGACGGCCTTACGTATACATATCACCAGACTGATTGACAACTAGGAGGACCAATTATTTTGATGATCCACCCGGAAAAAGAAAATCCTCCACATTACCTTTAAATAGTTCATTTTACTGTATTGTGTGAACAGTATTCTTCATTTAACATTGTGTTGTTTTCGTTTTGTAGACCGGTGTGGCAGTTCGCTGAGGCGTCGCGTCGCTCGCTGTGGCCGAGCCAACCCCTTTTTATTGCCTTCCCCTCAGCAAACCCCCGGTCCTTCTAGTGCCCTCTTTTGCCGTACGGACGAACGCCAGTTGCCCGTCGGCGGGGCGGATGTTTTGACCTATACTAAAAAGGAGTTGCTTTTGACGCTTCCCTGATTTAATTTAGTTTATAGAGACACACACGCCCTCCGTCTAAGGAGAAGCCCTCGCCCGGATCAGGGAACCCGGGGGCGAGACAAGAGGTTAGATACACACTACACCAGACGTCCCCAAAAAAACACAGGCTCTTATCCCCCTGTATATGACAAGCACTGCCCGAGGGGATCTTTAAAACCAATGATTTTTCTTTAGTACTCACGGTCTCAGCCGTCCTCCCATGGTCACCGGAGGTCCCTTCCTTCTCAAGGACGCCCGCCATGCCCTTCTTGGTCGCCGGACTGAGAGAGGGGGATGCTCAGAGGCTCTGACCAGGCCGCGCGGATAGGGAAATGTACTCCCACTAGGAGATAACAGGAGGTCTGCGTGTCCAAGTCGATCCCCACCGGGAGGCAACTCTCCATGGGCGGTTAAAGAGGAGTCGCTAACCCCCGTAAGGGGGGAAACCCTACCCGCTTGACAGCGGGCAGTACGATCCCAGAGAAAAAAATAAAGAACTGGCAAAGATTGGCTCCCCTAGTCTAAAATCAGACTCAGGTGATTTTTATTACTTTGTGACAAAAGCAGAAATTAAAAGCAAGTGGTCCTCTACAAAATAAAACTAAAAATACAGATAAAGATAAGGCCTCCGCTCTAACAGAGGTATTTAAAGCCGCTTCTCTTTTCCTCCTGGCTCTGTCTCCCACACTCATAAATGAGCAGGTAATCTCCTTCTTCAATGTCGAAGAGGGTAAATAAATCTTCCCACAACGCAGCGAAGAGAGCGTCTGGGTAAAAACTAAGAGAGAAGAGGCACTTTTTGGCCTCTGTATAACAGAGGTATTCGAAGCCGCTTCTCAGAGATAGTCTTTTTTTTTTTTTTTCTTTTCCTCCCTTACACTCAGCGAGCGCAAGGGAACCCCTCTCCGGCTGGGAGAGTGATAATCAATCTTCCCCAAAACACAGAAAGTGCAATGGTAGATAGAGAAGGCTTCATGGTATCCCGATGCCACGTAAAGCACTCGGTAAAAGAGCCCGAAGGAAGCCCAAAAGGGACCCAAAAGGGGCACCCAAAAGAGGGGCTGCTACTCGGCCATCTCATATTTATACACAAAAAACATTTTACTCCTCCTAAAATTATCAAAAGGGACGTACTATATGTACTTCCCTATCCTTGTCAGGTAATGTAGGAAACACTTCACAAATTACGTTACAGTAATGAACTTCATGAACTCTACAGCTCGTGTGCTGTGTATGGCCACACATGTGTCTTCAGGATGCACACACACACAGCTGCATGCACCCGTCAAGGCCGCAGCTCCTGCCTGTACTCTTCTTATCTGTCTAGGTGCTTTCCTACACCTTACAGTTTCTTAAAGAAAGCTCTTTCTGTCCTAAACTGCAAAAACAGATCAGTATGTAAGCAAAAGACAGATTAATATATAAGCAAGATATATGTTATTTTTTGGGGGTTTTCAACACACACACTCAGCAATGATATAGTTTGCTTTTCAAAACACATCTATCTAAGTGAATATATGGTTATCTTGTTAATACTGGCAACGCTATATATGTTGTAAAGCAAGAAATGACATGGATTCTGATATTTCTTCGTTTTTCAGTTTTCATCTGGCCTTGCGGACAACAGTTTCCAGGATGCAAATGTTTCACCAAAGTTGCTTCCCGATACTATTTTGCAGAGTCACCGTCCCGTCCAAAGCGTTTTTTTCCCCCTCCTATCCCAGAATGCATCTGTGGTGTAGCCAGACCTTCCTCCAGAGGGCTGTGGAGATAGAGCTGGCAATGTGACTACTGTTTTAGTAAGTTGAAACGTAACCTCTAAGACAATAATAGGTCAAAGGAAAGGAATCAAGGGTAGAAAGTTAAAAAGGAGAGATTGGATAGAGAGACAGTGTGAGAAGCAGGGTTACAGAGGAAGTGATGAAGATGATGATGGGATGTACAGAGTGAGGGAGGAGGAGCATCAGAGTCAAACAGGGACAGAGAGAGAGGAGGGGATGAAGAGAATGTGAGAGAGATAAATCAATTAAATGACTCAGGTTAGTTCAGAAAGCTGCCAGAGCTGCAGCCATCTGCAGATCTCTGCAGATGGAGGTTGAGGACGGAGCCGAGCTCTGCTTTCCACAGTTCCCAAACACCTCCTGCAGGAAGCCCTTGTATCTTTGGCCCCAAACAGTTACCATTGTGTTCTACTCCATCTCTCTGATCACTGTGACTCTCAACCTGCTCATCATCATCTCAATCTCCCACTTCAGGCAGATATTAACTTTTTTTGCTTCTCTCTACAGGAATTGTAACTTAAAATGTGAACAGCTGCTGTACATTTAGAAGAATTGTCTTTGAGTTAAATCTGAATAATGTTGCTCCAAATGTCTGACTTTGATTCCAGAGACTGTTGTTCATGTCCACTCTCTTACCAATATTAAGCATTGCTTTCTGTCCACCGTGACCTCAACCAAGTCATTTTAACTGTCTACACTTAAACATATGGTAACTACTGATGTGGTGGAACTGAAAATGTTCAAACTGATATGGATTTGTATTTTCATTTTGAATACTTTTTTGGGTTGTTTTGTCACTCTTGTTGGTTTAATGGTGCTTTTCTCTTTCCCTCCAGGCAGCTCCACACACCCACCAACATCCTCCTCCTCTCTCTGGCTGTCTCTGACCTTCTAGTGGGCCTCGTCTTGATGCCTGTAGAAGTTCTCAGAAAAACATCCTGCTGGTTTCTTGGTGACTTTGTGTGTGCTACCTATACCCTTCTTTCAGTCATCATTACCTCAGCCTCAATAGGTGACATAGTGCTCATATCAGTTGACCGTTATGTGGCTATTTGTGACCCTCTGCATTACACCACTCAATTCACCGGGACAAGAGTTAAACTCTGTGTTTATCTGTGTTGGCTCTGTTCTGTTTTCTACAACTTTCTCTTTTTAAAGGATCTCCCGACTCAACCAGGGAGTTATAAATCTTGCTACGGAGCATGTTTGATTGTCATTACTAATAACTCAGGGACTGTTGATCTTGCTTTGACTTTTCTTGTTCCAGTTACAGTCATCATAGCTCTGTATCTGAGAGTATTTGCCGTGGCTGTGTCTCAGGCTCGTGCCATGCGCTCTCACATTACAGCTGTCACACTCCAGCTTTCAGTGACTCCAAAGGCAAAGAAATCAGAGCTGAAAGCAGCCAGGACTCTTGGTGTTCTTGTACTTGTGTTTCTAATATGTTTCTGCCCATATTACTGTTTCTTTATTGCAGGAGACAACTTGCTCAGTGACTTATCTGCATCCTTTATAATCTATCTGTTCTATTTTAACTCTTGTCTAAACCCTGTGATCTATGCCTTGTTTTACCCCTGGTTTAGAAAAGCAGTTAAACTCATTGTAACTCTTCAGATACTGCAGCCTGGCTCCTGTGAGACCAACATGCTGTAGAAAGACTGTGGAGGGTCTGAGATCAGACTTGGTCTAAGGATGAATGAAATTGGGTAAGAAAAGTTGAAAGGCCTGTGCTTCAGCTTTATCTTGTTGTGTATTGTGTCTCTCTGATGCTGCTGCATTTAAATAAAGAGTCATAAGCACCATATTCTGTGTTTTAAGTAATCACATATTTACATACGTATAACACTTTTTTTTCCAGGGAAACGTTTTTTTCTTTGTGATAGGAAAAATATATTCCCAACACAACAAAAGAGCTACTAAAGCTTTGTATTCATGTCACTATGTGATGAAAGCACCATCCCAGTAACGTGTTCCCATTTAGTTGCAAACAGAAATAAAAAAAATGCACCTGACCAACCACACTTTCTCATCAAGTATAGAAAAACATGAGATTTTAACTGTAATTGTGTTTCACATAAACTGTCAGTACAAAAAGATCGTGTTCCCTTTACAAAGTTGTTTTAATCATTTCAGTGTCATTTAGTGTTGACGTGGAGCGGCAACAGATATGTAATTGCCGATGACTTTTCTGAAGCAATTAAAACCACCAATGGACCTCTGCATCATCCAGATAGACAAAGACACACCTGTTTACCGTGTCTCTGAGGTTGGCTAACCTGCAGGGCATTGATCAGTGTAAGAGACAGAGCCAGATACTCTTAATGACCATTGGGGGTGTTAAAAGCTATTTTACAATTGTTCCAAAATCTCACTAAGTGATAATCGTTTCTGAGGTGTGAGCTGCATTCAGTCTGTAAAAGACACAGCTCTCTCATTCATTTAAATGGGCCACTCTGTTAAAGCAGCATGGCTTCGTTTAAAAGATCAACAACACAAAAACAACAGCGGTACAATCTTTGCTGGAAAGTAATGTGACATCATCCAGAAAGGTCGTGTCTGGGTTTAAGGTCAGGAATGGAGGGATTAATTAGGGTCGGAGGGAGAAACTAGGGTTAGGATTGGGTTAAAACGCAACGCCCAGGATGGGCGCTGCGAGGGGCACAAGGGGACCACTCGCGTGAATAAAACACTTAAAACCTCCTTAAAAAAACAAGTTTGGTTATATAAAAGCTGCTTAAAAGAAAGCCAGATATTATAAGCAGGTTAAAAGAACCACCGGACAGTAGGAGAATAAAATTTTAAATAAAAGGCCACCTCCACACCTGCCCTGGCCTCTCTCCTGGAGACATTACAAAATAAATTATTAAAATCAATAAAAAAAAAAAAAAGTTGAGCCATGATTATATTGTTACAGCGTCGCAATATAAACAAATCTATCCCAATATGAAGGAATATTATTTAACATTAAAAAGGACTAAAAACATTTAAATAGTCTAAAATACTATCTGAATTACTTGCCCTTGTGGTACACATACCATTCAAAATTAGTAATAAGTGCTGAGGTTTAAAAGTGCTTAAAAAGTAAAATATATATAAAATAAATAAATAACCATAAATAATTTAAAATACATCATAGAATAAAACCACAATGGCATGTGTATTATCATGTTAAAATCTTGAGGCAAGTCATTCAATGTGTAATAATAAATGATGATGATAATAATAATAATAATAATAATAATAATACATATTAAGAATAGAGAAAGAAACAATACAATTAATATTAAAATATAGATAAAGCAAAAATGATAAAGGACAACCAAGGCATTTTTTAAAAAAAAAATCCGTAAAAACATATTAGGTGGGACCCCCTCTGCAAGAAAAAAAGTAGAGAGATTGGTTCTATTTGAATGGATGGGGATTGTATTCTGACAGTTGGTCCCTGTCATTAGTTAGTTGCTGTTTCCAGTACTTGAACAACATCTCGGCCGTGTCTGCTGTCCAGTGAATGTTGTCTTTGGCTGTTTGGAAAAGAAATGGGTTAATTTCTGCAAGAAAAGTATATTTGGAGGTTATTGTGTTATTGAGGGCCGGTTGTCGTCTGTTCAACCTGTTGGAGAAGTTTATTACAGGGATGTATATGGTGCTGTTAGGAAATATAGTGTGACCAGTTTTTACCATCTGCTGTAGCTGTTTGAGTATGTTAGTCTGTTAGTGTTCAGAGAGGCAGTTATTAAGTCCAAATGAAAGTATGACGTGTTGTGTGTCTGGTTGTGGGTGTAGTTTTTTTAAGATGGCTGTTATGTGGTGGAAGGTAGCTCCGGGGTAACTGTCAACCTGTATGTGTGGATCTGTGAAAGATGGAATGTGTGAAAGGTTGGAGTCCCCCAAAAAAAGGGTCCGCTTCCCCACCTCCAGCGACCAGTCTTGTATTTTTTGAATGTGTGTGGGTGTGTGTGTGGTTCCGGGCATCCTGGGGAGCCCCTGGCTGTGTCTCAAACTGCACACTTCTGTCAGTATACTGCTAATGTGCACTGACTACTTACTGCCGTAGTGCCCACTTTCAATGGTTAGTGTTGTCCCAAACGGAACACTTACGTTAAAACACTTACCGGAAATGACGAGCGGTCGGTTCGCCCTGCCGCCTCTGAAAATCTGACGAAAATCTCTTAAACTGACCTTTGTTGATCTGAAATGAAGACAGATTCAGCAACTGCATGGCCTATTTCTCGCTTAAAATGTTTTCAGAAACACGTTTCGGTGAACTATTTTCGTAAAAAACGAGATCGTATTCTGAACGAGCCGCCATTATGCTCTGTTGTAAAATCCGGGAGCAGCCAGAACCACGTGACGCGTTGGTCCAATCAGCTGCCGGTCAACGTCCCTGGCCCCTCCCCTTTCCGCTGCGTAGTCAAGATGGCGCCCGTTTAGTGTGCGTAGTGTCCATCGTTCCACACTTAACTTTTTGACCGTTTTTAGGGGGTCATCCGGGTACTTTCAGTGCACTGACTTTTTCGTTATCTCCACTATATACTTAAAACTAAGTATTTGAAGTGTGCAAGTAGGCGGTTTGAGACACAGCCCCTGTTTGGGACAGAGGTGGATAACTCAGATGTTTGGGTTGGAATCAGCTTTTTGCTTTTCATTTGTCCCTTTATCGTCGTTTTGATATCAACAGTGATTGGGTTGCTCCCACAGGGCCCCGCAGCTAACAGCTCCGGCTCCCTCTGCTGTTGGTGGTGATGTAATGGACTCTGTAGGTGAAAGAGATGAAATGGTGTTACTGCAAGGCAGAGCAACATTGGTTATTCCATTGCTGTGTGCAATGTGGGTTGTGTCAGGTAGTGAAGGGGGTGGGGTGGAGGAGGCAGAGGGGAGGGCAAGGGACTCAGCCCGAACCAATCTAAACCGCCCGAGTTCTTTGGCCGACAGTGGGTTCATTTCCACTCCCACCTGTCGTCTTGGGTTACGTTTAGGGAGTTGGATTGGGAGCTGAGTCACCTCACCGGGCCCCCCGGCCGCCCCCACCTCCAACGTACAGAGGCCTGAAGGACCGGGTTGTGCATCAGAAAGAACTGGTGGAGGGGGGGGAAGGAGGGGGGAAGATGCGGGTAAATAGGGTGGGAAAGAGGGGGGAGTTAGGTGGTGAGGAAAGAGGGTTGAGGTTAGGGTGAGAGGAGTAGAGAGAAAACAAGCTGAACTCAAGATGGCAATGTTGGTAGCACAGACTTCCAGTACACTTAACAGTAAACAACCCCCCTCCCCCCCACAATGGATTAGCAGTCCATCACCTTAACCACTCTGCCACCTCGTCTGACTTTTTATTACATAACATGACGTTTTTTAATCACTATTATGACATACAGTATTATTGATTTTTTAATACTTTTTTTCAACATAGTATACTATGACTTTTGTGACATGCTATACTATTTTTCGACATATAACATTTTTATTTCGACATACGACTTTTGTGATATACTAAACTATGACTTTTTTCGACATATACTGTGACTTTTATTGACGTACTATATTGTGACTTTTTAACCACTTTTTTCGATATATTATGACTTTTTATCACTTTTTTTGATATACTTTATTATTGCTTCTTTGCACTTTTTTTCGACATACTATACTATGACTTTTCCGACATACTATATTAGGATCTTTTTATCACTTTATTCAACATATACCCCCCCCGCGCCACCATGCCCCCCCGCACAAATCTCCCGTATTTTGAAAACCAAATGTTGGCAGGTATGCGTAACTATGTAGGATCATTTTTCAACAGAAGTTAACAAGGAACTAGAATTGTTGATATTCCTGCTGATGATGTTTGAGTTATAGGCTTGCAGTGGCCTCAATGCAGATGGATCATTTAGCATTATTATTTTCAATAAGCACTGTAGGATCACATTAGGCCATATTATTAACTTTATTAACAAGCAACACAGGTGTCACTGAAATAATTGTTATTACTTAACTTATTACTTATCCTGAAGAATCCATACTACAAAGTGCTCGGCAACATGCGTGTCTGTGGCCTAAATTAAAATGAACGATGCCTCCTCATTTGACGCAGCCAGGCGTATACCAGGAGAGGTATATAGGGAGAGGAGAGGGAGAGAGGAGGAGGAGAGGGAGAGAAGTAGAAGGAAGGTTCTACACAGGCGCGAGGACTTGGTGGTGTTGTGTGGCAGTGCTTCACACTACCACCTAGCCGCCTGGTGTGCATACTACATCGAATTTCACACACTTTTGCGTCACCATATGCACGCATATATATAATAAAAAGTAACGCAACGCCATTTTTGCGTTTTCTCTTCACATCGTTTCCGTCTAAACATAGCCCTTGATGTATTTTGAATTAATGTAGTTGACGTTGGACGGTGATGGCATGTGACTATGAGTCGTTTATCAAGATCCGGAAATCAACGTACCATTCTCCCGCTGATCTGGTTGGTCAAATGTTCAAATGTAGACATCAGAACAAATAGAGGAAATATGACCCACAGGAGCATTTTCTGCCTTCATATCTAACCTTAACTGACGCGGTTTTAAACAGTCACAGTTTGGTTAGGTAAATGCACCAAAACTACTTAGATATGTTTAGAAAAAGATCTTGTTTGTGTAATATCAGTACATTTATACATTCTGTTCACATGTGATGCAGAAGGGGACATAGTTCCGTAAAGTAAAAAAATGAAGAAATCACTGTTTATTTTCAAATGGGACACTAATCCCAGCCTGTGTGGCTGGTGGCCAAAAAAGTTAACTTTAGGCGCCCTTTACAATCATATGGTATTCAAAATAAAAACTGCATTAAAACAAAGTCTTCAGCAAGTAGGCAAATGAGGCAACGTTTGTGTGTATGCTTTGGTGTCTTAATTAGCAGAGCTAAAACTGAAGTGCCCAACTCATCTCCCAATAGATCAGTGTTTGGGCTAAATGACCATTTCCTTTGTTGTGTATAGTGGGCATCGTCAGACACACAAACAGTCAGGTCCCGTGAGATTTAATTTGCCTCTCTATGAACAATGTTTTGCAGCCCATTAGTGGCTCCATAAGGCAGTGTGCTGAACCCCTCTGGACAGGAAGTTTGTTCACACCTGCATGGGTTAGTCAGATGAGGACATCTCGACCAATGAGGTGTCCCTGCCAGCAGAGGTGTGAAGACAAACAAGCATCAGCATCAACCCATCAACATGTGATGCAATCATTAATGAACAGGACTGTTTTTTTAGTTGATATTGTGTCTGACAATGCAATAATTTAATCAAGTGGAATTTTTTTGATTTTTTTTTTTAACTCAATTCAATTAGCATGTGTAATGTGAGAGGGGTTGCTTGTCAGTCACAAATCCACATAGTACAGCAGATTAGTAAAAAAATCGTTCACTTTGGTATACAAGCATGAAATTTGGCACAGATACTCTCTAAGGGCCACTATTTTGGAAAAAGGCGTTGGCCACTCAAAAATTCAATATGGCGGCCATTTTTCAAGATGGCCACCATTGCTATTCATTGCTTATTATATCAATGATTCAAGCAGTGATCCAAGCATAACATTTGATACAAATACTCTCTAAAGGACATGTTAATGGAAAAAGATGCTTGTCCCTCAAAAATTCAAGATGGCCGCCATTTTTTAAGATGGCCACCGTTCCTGGCGAATATTAATTATTTCAATTGTTCATATGGTGATGCAATTTTAAAATTAGGCAGAAATACTCTTCAAGGAACACTCTTTTGGAAAAAAGGTATGTGCCACTCAAAAATTCAGGATGGCAACCATTTTCAAGATGGCCACCATTTCTGTCAAAAATTTATGAAAGGATTCAAGAGAAATGGCGGCCATCTTGAAAAAAGGGTTGCCATCTTGAATTTTTGAGGGACCAGCACCGTTTTCCAAAAAAACATTCTTAAGAGAGTATTTTCACAAAATGTTATGCCTACATCACTGTTTGAATGATTGACATAATGAGCATTTGACAGAAATAGCGGCAATCTTGAAAAAATGGCCGCCATGTTGAAGTTTTGGGTGGCCAAAACCTTTTTCCCAAAAAGTGACCCTTAGAGAGTATCTGTGCCAAATTTCATGCTTCTATACCAATTTGAACGATTCTCTTGAAATATGCCATTAATCTGCTGTACAAACAGAGAATTATCTCCCGAATCTGCAGCTCCTCTCAGCTCTACAGCAAGTTTTTAACTCACTGGTATTTTGGTTTTAGCGTTATCAGCTGAATAGCTTAACGCAGGGGCTAATAATGCCCGAAATGATACCAAACTTCTACACTAGTACATATAGGTTATGCACTCATAAAACGATGGATTGGAAAGTTTGTAAGTACACCAGAAGTTTATAAACACTTGCCTGCTCTCTTCTGCTCTCTGTTGCTGCTGCTGCCTGCAGTTAGACGAGTGCTTAGGGCCGTCTACAAATTACTACATCGAAAAGAGATACAACAAAAATATTTATTAATTTAATGATTAAATAAGGTAATGTCTCCAAACTTACCTCAATTATTACTTGTCTCCTGCTAGTTATACTACAGCACTTACTTTAAAAAATAAGTTAAATTAAAAAATATTTTTGTTGCATCTCTTTTCGGTGTTGTAATTTGTAGACGGCCCTAGGCACTCGTCTTACAGCAGCAACAACAACAGCAGAGAGCAGAAGCCAGCTGGCAAGTGTTATTTACATAAACTTCTGGTGTACTTACAAACTTTACAATCCATCGTTTTATGAGTACATAACCTATATGTACTAGTGTAGAAGTTTGGTAACATTTCGGGCATTATTAGTGGGGTCATTTACGAGATACAAACGTGGGTCCATTAGCCCCTGCGTTAAGCTATTCAGCGGCAAACGCGACTCTACGCTAACTCGCCCAATGTTAGACCCAGGTGAAAAAAGCTTCTGGGTGTTTGGCTTGAGGTCATGGTGCAAAGGACCCTATGGTGAAATTACTCCGAACCATCACTTTAAGGCCAAAACCTGTAATGTTTTTGTTCACTCTCACAGCTCTAATAATAAATAATAATAATAATAATAATAATAATAATAATAATAATCATCATCATAATAATAATCATAATAATTCCATACATTTATATAGCGCTTCAGCATAGACACTCAAATTGCTTCGGGGGGACCACACTCTACCACCACCAATATGCCTTACGATGCCAGACACTTACCTCTCATCATAAAACCCACTGTACCAAAGAGTTTGGTGTAGCTCAGCAGCAGTGGTGGAGGAAGTACTGAATCTCAGTACTTAAGTAAAAGTACAAATAACCAGAGACATATTTACTTTAGTAAAAGTAGAAGTACAACGATGACAACCCTACTTAAATAAAATTAAAAAGTTCCTGATTTTAAATGTACTTTTAAATATTAAAAGTAAAAGTACTTGCATAAAGATTTATTCTCTTAATGTCTATATTCTAATAATTAAAAAAAACAGTATGGGCCATGGCATTTTAATTAAGTTAGTTTAAGGTTAATGTAATTGTGCTTACCATCTGTGGCCCAGTTTACATTCTGACTCACAATTCTGGTTATCTATCAGGGTGATCTCCATGAACCTCGATTTCCCACGGGACAGTGAATGCTGCACACATTTATTTAGCGAGAACACACAGGCTTGGACAACAAGTACGTGGCTTCACAGCTGAGGAGGACCAGGAGTGTTTTTTAGATAAATATACGGGTTGTATATTTAACCCTATGTGAACGGATGCTTCACATATGACCAAGCTGAGTATCGGGATCAGCAGCAGTAATGGGAGCAGTATGCGCCTGGCCAATAAATGCTATTGAAGGGTGGGTCTTGGCGTGGCCATAGTGGGATTCGTAATATCTCGAGCGGCACAAGGAGCTGGACGGCTGCTGCTGAAGGCTTCCCTGCGGATTGCAAACGTGGGATGGTCAGGAAGACGTTTTGGCATGGGAAAAAAACTGATCAGAAAATGTTACGGAACGTTGTAGAAATGTAGTGGAGTAGAAAGTATAGATAATTGCTGGAAAAAGTAAAAGTCAAAAGTATGTACTATTGATTGTACTTAAGTAAAGTAGAGATACGTGAAAAGTTTACTGAAGTATTTATACTTCGTAACATTCCACCACTGCTCCCTGAGGTCCAAAAAGTGCCTCGGAACACACCGAAGCGACGCCAACTTGAGCGTCCGTTCTGCGCGTGCGTCAGACGTAATACAAAAAATGAAAACCGGAAATGACGAACGCGTCACATGGGTCTGGCTTCTCCAGCTGACTGATAATGTTGGCTTATTCAAAATACGATCTTGTATTTTACGAAAATAGTTCACTGAAACGTGTTTCTGAAAACATTTTAAGCGAGAAATAGGCCATACAGTTGCTGAATCTGTCTTCATTTCAGATCGACAAAGGTCAGTTTCAAAGATTTTCGTTTGTCACTCATCCCGCTCACCATTTCCGGGTTTGCACTCCACCAATCAGATTGGTCATTGACTCCGACTGCCCGCCCTCCGACCCAGCAAGTCAGGTCGGCCAAAATGAAGGCCGACCAACGGACGGCGGCACGGAATACACCAAACAGACTCGAGTCACCGACCTCGCCAGGCCGATTAGCAGGTTGGTGTGTCAGGGCCCTAAAACCCTACTGAACCAAAGACTTTGGTGTAGCTCAGAAGCAAATAGAGACTGGCTGGTGAATAAAGTGGATGATTTAGCAGGTTAAGAGGGTTAGGGTTGAGGGTGATGTACTGCCGGAGTGCACCAAAATGTACGGACGGGGCCGTAGCAATTGAGCAAAATATTTCTGTGGTCAAACAAAAACCGGACTTTCACCCTGGAGACTGGGGATCGTCTCCTCTTTGAAAACAAAAGTAGTGGGTAGTATTTTCTTGCCAACGATAGGACGTCAATTAAAGCGCCCATATTATGCTCATTTTCAGGTTCATAACTGTATTTTAAGGTTGTACCAGAATAGGTTTACATGGTTTAATTTTCAAAAAACACCATATTTTTGTTGTACTGCACAGCTCTCTCTCACTGCTGCAGCTCCTCTTTTCACCTGGTTTCTGTTTTAGCTACAGAGTGAGACCTCTTTTCATCTTCTTATTCTGTACTATCTTTGATTGCACTCGCACATGCTCAGTAGCTCAGATGTAGATCATGTCAGCTAGCTAACTCTAGAGACAGTAAAAGAAAGGCTGTTTCTCCAACTTTGGTCAGTTACAAGGCAGGATTAGCTGGGAGACTTCTAAATGAGGGCGCACATGTAAGTAGTTCTTTTGTAGATTATGGTGAAATTGTTTGTGTTGTAGCAGTGCTTTGCTATTGAGAACGACGTAGCATGCTAGCATTAGCATGCTAACGCTAACGCTATGAGCTAACGGTTGTGGTTAGCCAACTCATTTCGGACTGTGACATCACAGTCCGAGCCGATTTTGCTCGCAGCTCACTAGGAGACTGAAGGCAGGACACATTCAGAAACCGTATCTCACTCAAAACAGCATGGATGGATTTTTTCAAAGTTTTTATGTGTGTGGAAGCACCAGAGACACAAAAGAACACCCCAAATCTCAGAAAAAGTGATTTTTTCATAATATGGGCACTTTAATGAAATGCTCCTCCTAAACCTATATTGTCATTGGTTTGGAAGACTTGTTGGACCCTTTACAATCCTACTTTTTCTAGTTCTGCATCTTTTGGCCAAGGGTACACTTTCAGTATTATTTTGTAGTGCTAAACAACAAGTCTACGCCAGCCAAATTCATTCAGACTGCAAAGGAGAGGACAGATGGGAGGTGGGAAGGCCTGAGGCTTGCTGACTGTTAGGCTATGCTAGCAGGCCGAGAATCAGAATAGTTAGAAGTCAGCAAGGAATCAACCAGAGGGCTGAGAATACAGCTATTAGAAGGTAATATATGAAGTCAAAGCTAACTCTGTTGAAAAATAAATGATGGTCCAACTAAACGCAAACCGGATGGGATGGCATGTCGCTGCAGGATGCTGTGGTAGCCATGCTGGTTCAGTATGCCTTCAATTTTATTTATTTTTTTAAAGTATGTTTATTAAGATTTTCCATTTTACAAAGAAAGAAAACAAAATACACTTAGAAGATGTATACAACTCAGTGAATAATAATATCAGCAGAAATAAAACAATGTGAACAATTATCAACATCATCCACCATTAATAACGACAATGTAAAAGAAATTAAAAAATAAAAGATAAATTAAAAAAACCAGGAGCAACCAGGGCGTATGTAATTTCAGCAAAGAAGCACAAGCAAAAACTCAGCAGAGGGCAGAACAGACAGCACACAATGCCTTACATTACTGATCAGGGTCGGTGTTAAAGTGGGTAAGATGATCCAGAAATGGTTGCCATATATCGTAAAACTTATCAAGGTTGCCTATAACACCATACCGAACTCTCTCCATGTGGAGTATTCCTGTGAGGTAAGTCAACCAGGTCTTGAATTGAGGAATAGTGTCTGATTGGAATAGAGTCTTAGAATTATGCTTTTAGCAACAATCATTCCATAAATAACAGTACTTTGTATAGAGAGATTATGGTCTGACAAGGAAGCAGAATATCCAAATAAAGCAACCTCTGGATCAGGGTTAAACACAAAACCATATATGTCAGAGAACCACTTAAATATGTTACACCAAAACTCGTAAAGTTTAGGGCATGCCCAAAAGAGATGGGTAAGAGAGCCCTCTGCAGATTTACACCGGTCACATGTAGGAGAGACGGTGGGGAAAATTCGATGTAATTTAGATTTTGAATAGTGCAATCTATGCATCACTTTAAATTGAATTAACTGATGCCTAGAGTTATTAGAACAAGAACGAACCCTGCTAAGGCTCTCCTCCCACACATCAGCCCCAATCTGTATACCCAACTCCTCCTCCCAGGCATTTTTTAAAGAATGTGTAGAATAACTAATTTCTTCAGAAAACAAAATAACAAATTCTGAAATCAAATGTTTGGAATCAGGCGAGCCCAACAGCAGTCTATAAATCCTCCTTTCCTCTGGCAGAGATTCAAAATTAGGCACTGCATGGCGTACATAATTTCTAATCTGTAAATGTCTAAAAAAAGTGTGTTGTAGGTAAAGAAAATTTCTCTTTTAATTGAGAAAAAGAAGCAAAATGTTTTTCAATATACAAGTCCTCCAAGGTAACAATACCATTCAGTCTCCACACGTTGAATGCTGCATCTGAGAGGGAAGGGGGAAATGCATGATTTCGATGTACTGGGGCGAAAATAGCAGTGTAAGGTAATCTGCATACCTTCTTAATTTGGCGCCATATTTTCAAACAGTTTGAAACAATAAAATTATCCACCTTAACAGATGCAGGCAATAAAGGATTGGAGAAGAGAAGTGCTGGAAGCGAACTATTTTTAACAGCATTTTTCTCAATGGCAACCCAGGGGGGAGTCAATAGAAATTTCCGTTTTATAATCCTCCTGCCAATAAACAAGTGCCCTCGCATTTGCTGCCCAATAATAATGTAAAAAGCAAGGCAACCCTAGCCCACCCTTCTCCCTTGGTTTCTGTAAATGTATCTTGGATATTCTGTGAGCTTTAAAACTCCAGATAAAAGGCAAGATAATTGAATCTAATGTTTTGAAAAAAGACTTTGTCAAAAAAATAGGAATGTTCTGAAAGAGATACAAGAATCTAGGCAGAGAGACCATTTTAATAGCATTTATACGGCCTATCATAGAAAGAGGAAGAGTTCTCCATTTGCTAATGTCTTTCTTTAGATCCTCCAATTTTTTAAGAAAATTCAATTTAAAAATTAATTTTGAGTTTTTGGGCAGGACAACTCCAAGATACCTAAGCCTGTCCGTAATTTTGAAAGGGATATTACGTAGGAATTCAGTATCAAGATCAGCATTTAAAGACATGAATTCACTCTTCTGCCAATTAATTGTATATCCATAAACTGTACCAAATGATTTTACGAGATCTAACAGCAAAGGGACTGACTGCTCAGGATTTGACAAAAAAAGGACAACATCATCGGCATATAAGGAAATGTGATGATTCACATTTTCCAGTCTTACAGGCTCAATAGATGGATGATTTCTAATACTGATCGCGAGGGGTTCAATCGCTATTGCAAAAAGCAAAGGGCTGAGGGGACACCCTTGACGTGTTCCTCGACGTAATAAAAAGGACTTTGATTTTTCTTGATTTGTGAGTACGGAAGAGGTTGGGTGAGCATATAATGTTTTAATCCATGACACAAACCGACTACCAAATCCACATTCCTCCATAACTCTCACCATATAAGGCCACTCCACCTGATCAAAAGCCTTTTCTGCATCTAAACACAGAGCAGCAACTTTGGAGCCTTTTTCATACTTATGGTACATTATGTTCATTAATCTTCTAACAATAAAAAATGAAAATCTATCAAGGCAAGGCAAGGCAAGGCAGCTTTATTTGTATAGCACATTTCAGCAACAGGGCAATTCAAAGTGCTTTACATAAAACATTAAAGAGCAGTTATAAAACAATTTAAAAAACATTAATAAACAAATTAAAACAAGAACAAAATTGATAGTGCAGTATAAGAATAAAAGTTACAGTGCAGTATATGAAATTAAAGTTAATAAAATTGATTATTTAAAGAAAAGCAACATCAAAAAGATAGGTCTTTAGCTTAGATTTAAAAGAACTGAGAGTTGCAGCGGACCTACAGTTTTCTGGGAGTTTGTTCCAGATATGTGGAGCATAAAAACTGAACGCTGCTTCCCCTGTTTAGTTCTGACTCTGGGGACAACAAGTAGACCTGTCCCAGACGATCTGAGAGGTCTGGGTGGGTCATAATGTAGTAGCAGATCAGAAATGTATTTTGGCCCTAAACCGTTTAGTGATTTATAAACCAGTAAAAGTATTTTTGAAATCAATTCTTTGAGGCACTGGAAGCCAGTGTAGAGACTTCAGTACTGGAGTGATGTGATCCACTTTCCTGGTTTTAGTGAGGACTCGAGCAGCAGCGTTCTGAATCAGCTGCAGCTGTCTGATTGATTTTTTTAGGGAGACCTGTAAAGACACCGTTACAGTAATCAAGTCTACTGAAGATAAAAGCATGGACAAGTTTTTCCAGATCCTGCTGAGACATAAGTCCTCTAACCCTTGATATATTTTTTAAGGTGATAATAGGCTGATTTTTTTAATTATGTTAATGTGGCTGTTAAAATTTAGGTCTGAGTCCATGACTACACCAAGATTTCTGGCTTTGTCTGTTGTTTTTAACATTGTCGTTTGAAGCTGAGCGCTGACTTTCAATCGTTCCTCTTTTGCTCCAAAAACAACCACCTCCGTTTTTTCTTCATTTAATTTAAGAAATTTCTGGCACATCCAATCATTAATTTGTTCAATGCACATATTTAATTGTTGTATTGGGCTATAGTTCTCTGGCGATAAGGTTATGTAAATTTGTGTGTCATCTGCATAACTATGGTAATTTATTTTGTTGTTTTCCATAATCTGAGCCAGTGGAAGCATGTAGATGTTGAACAGAAGAGGGCCCAGAACTGAGCCTTGGGGAACTCCACACGTCATGTTTGTATGCTCAGATGTATAATTACCTATAGACACAAAGTAGTCCCTATTCTTTAAATAGGATTCAAACCACTTTAGTACTGAGCCAGAAAGACCAACCCAGTTTTCCAATCGGTCAAGCAATATGTCATGGTCTACCGTATCAAATGCAGCACTGAGATCAAGTAATACTAAGACTGAAATTTTGCCACTATCTGTGTTTAAGTGGATGTCATTAAAGACTTTAACAAGAGCCGTCTCAGTGCTGTGGTGTGGTCGAAAACCTGACTGGAAGACATCAAAACTGTTGTTTAGCAATAAGAAAAGGTTGAGTTGTTGAAAAAACACTTTTTCTATGATTTTACTTAAAAATGGAAGGTTTGATATTGGCCTATAGTTGCTCATTAGTGTCGTGTCTAGATTGTTCTTTTTTAGGAGTGGCTTGATGACTGCAGTTTTTAGGGCCTGTGGAAAGATACCTGAGAGCAGAGATGTGTTTACAATCTGTAGAAGATCTGAAGCCAAACACTTTTTTGAAAACACCCGTTGGTAGAATATCAAGGCAACAGGAGGAGGTTTTCAGATGCTGTATAATGTCCTCCAGGTTTTTAAGGTTGATCGTATGAAATTGTGTCATGTTGGAATTTGTTTTGCGTGCACAGTGTGACAACACATATCCTGTACTTGATAAGGAGGCACTGACTGTTTGTCTAATTTTCTGAATTTTGTCTGTGAAGAAGGAGGCAAAGTCGTTGCAAGCCTTGGTAGACAACAGTTCAGATGCTACCGGTACTGGAGGGTTAGTTAATCTATCAACAGTAGCAAACAAAGCACGTGAATTATTATTGTTTCTGGCGATAATGTCAGGAATAAAACCAGTTTGATCCATATGTATAATGGATGAAATGTATTTATTTAACCTATTAGCTAATAATTTTGTAAAAATTTTAATGTCAGAGTTAAGTAACGCAATAGGCCGATAAGATGAAGGCTCAGTCTCATCCCTACCCTCCTTTAATATCAGTGAGATATTAGCATCATACAATGTGTCAGGAAATTGTTTAGTTTCAAGAGAATGAGTGAACATCCTCAGTAAAAGGGGAGCCAGCTTTCCAGAATACTTTTTATATAATTCAATGCCGAAACCATCTGGCCCCGCCACCTTGCCGTTAGGAAAAGATTTTATAGAATCAACAATCTCTGGAATGGTAATCTCAGAGTTTAAAGCCTCACAGGCAGCATCACTCAATTTAGGAAGACTCAAATCTCTCAGCCAATTAGAAACATCCCCTTTTGCTCTTGATGTATATAATTGTTCATAATATTCTCTAAAGCGATCATTTATACCTTTAGGATCCACAAGCATGTCCCCTACTTTTTGATTTTTATTTTTGTGTATGGCTTTATTTGCTTGTAAACCCCTCAGCTGTCGAGCCAGCAATTTATGGGGCTTATCCCCCAACTCAAAATATTTTTTTCTTATCCTCAACAATTGATCCCATACCTGTCCAGACAAAATAGTATTGTATTCATACTTTAATTTAAGAATATTCTGTAAAGTAGAGGGGCTAGATGAAACTCTGTATGAGGGTTCCAATTGAGATAATTCCCCTTCTATTTCTGTAAGGCGTCTACGTTTGGCTCGTCTGGCCGAGGACTCAAAAGAGATAATATGACCCCTAATCACAGCCTTAAAAGACTCCCATAAAGTGGAGTCAGTGACTTCAGAATTATCATTAATATCTAGAAAATCCGAGATTTTCTCAGAAATAAATTGGCAAAATGATACATCAGAAAGTAGAGAGGGATGAAAACGCCAACAATGTGGCTTAGTCTTAAGGCCAAGATCAAGAACTACTGAAGTCGGAGAATGGTCAGAAATTAAAATGTTGTGATAGTCTGAGGAGATAACGTTTGAAATAAGGTTTGAGTCAAGTAAAAAATAATCTATTCTAGAATAAGACTTATGCCTTTGTGAAAAAAAAGAATAGTCTCTGCCAGTGGGGTGTATCAGTCTCCATATATCGACTAGATTCATAGAGGAGATAAGGTTATTTAAAACTATGGAGGCAGAAGGTAACTGGCTTATTTGGGCTGACCTGTCCAAAACATTATCAAGCACGCAGTTAAAATCACCACCTATAATAACGTGTGAATCAGTAAAATCAGACAGTAAATTAAATATTTTAGTAAAGAAAGTAGGGTCATCAAAGTTAGGCCCATATACATTAAGAAGTGTAACATGGAATGAATAAATGTAACCAGTTACCAAAATATATCGACCGTTTGGATCACTCAAAGTAGAAACATGCCTAAAAGGAACTGTCTTACGGATTAAAATTGCAACTCCTCTTGCCTTGCTAGAGAACGTGGACTGAAAGATATGACCAACCCAGCCACATTTAAGCATTTTCTCTCTCATAGGCCTAATATGGGTCTCCTGCAAGTACATCACATCAGCGGATAGAGACTTCAAATGTGAAAACACTTTAGCTCGCTTGACCACATGACCCAGGCCACGCACGTTCCAGCTGGTAAAAGTGATGCCGCTGCCCCCTGAAGATAAACTAGGATTCATAAAAAAGTTGAAAATAAACAATGTACAAGCCTGGCGCCCTTTCAAAAACAATTATTGGTGACAAGAAAAAAAAAGAAAAGAAAAGAAGAAAAACACAACTCGCGGAAGAAAAACACTACCCCCCCCCCCCCGTCCCACTTTCCCAAACAAAGTGAGAATACAGATCCCAAAAACTCACTGAGGGGTTGCCGGACCATCGGAACAGCGAAACTACAACTAAAAAGCCCTAACTCCCTCTCCAATCACTTGAACAAAGTTATGAACATAGGAAGTGGTCAAATATCATAACGTTGAATGTCCCAGTCTGAATAGCCAACGTTAACGTGGCTGTTGAATAAAAATCACATACCGTACCATAGCCCGCGTATGATGTAGGCATTAAATGCTTTTCAAGACAGAGTCTCGATGAATGCCTTAGCTTCCTCGGGCGAGGAAAACACCCTGTCAGTGGTTCCATGAGTGACGCGCAGTCTTGCCGGGTAAATTAAGCCGTTTCTCACATCAGCTTCTCGGAGATGCTTCCTGACATCATTGAAGGCCTGCCGCTGCTTCATTATTTCAGCTGGAAGATCGGGAAAGATGTGTATCGGCCTGCCCTTGTAGCGCAGAGGAAACTGTTGACGAGCCAGTAGAAGTATTTTTTCCTTCATTTGAAAGTGATGAATACGAGCTATCATCACACGCGGCCGCGCGTCTTCTCCAGAAAGTTGCCTCCCGAGACGATGAGCTCGATCCACTTCCAACGGCTTCGGGAAGTTGCTAGGGCCAAGAAGGTCTGGAATAAGCTTCGTCAGAAATTCCATCGGGCGCCCATTCTCAATCTTCTCAGGTAATCCGACGATTTTAATGTTTTTCCGTCTGGAGCGAGCCTCCAGATCGATCACTTTCTCGCGGAGTGACTTGTTCTCCGACTGTACTTTTGCGCACGTCTGCTCGATGAGGGAAAGGCGGCGGTCACAATCGGCCGTAGCATTCTCTACATCCTTAATTCTATCCCCAAAGCTCACTAAAGATGCTTGAGTGGACGCCAAAGATGCTTCCAGAAGATCAAATCGATCAGTCATCGTTTTGTTCATATTCTGTATTGCCAGAAGAATACTGGTAGATTCCGCGTCAGCTTCACCACTTGACCCCGGGGATGCCGCGGCCTGCTCCGCCATCTCCGACTGTGACTGAGCAGGGGATTCATTCAATACTTTATCCAACTTCTTTCCCCTTTCAGCTTTTGGCTTCGTCATTATACAACTCTCAATAAAGAAAAATTAACGCCGGTACAAAAAAACCCCCAGAGAAATTAGAATAATGACCGAATAATTGAAAATATGAAGAGGAGCTCAGTCGAACATGTCTACTCCATACGGTACTCAATAGCGCCCCCCAGTATGCCTTCAATTTTGAATAAATCCCCAACAGTGTCACCAGCAAAGCACCCCCACACCATCACACCTCCTCCTCCATGCTTCACGGTGGGAACCAGGCATGTAGAATCCATCCATTCACCTTTTCTGCGTTGCACAAAGACACGGCGGTTGGAACCAAAGATCTCAAATTTGGAGCATTTCCTGGGGCGGTCCTCATGTGAGCCAGTTTCGTTGTAGCGCTTGATGGTTTTTGCGACTGCACTTGGGGACACATTCAAAGTTTTCGCAATTTTCCGGACTGACTGACCTTTACTTAGCTGATTGTTTCTTGCCATAATATGAATTCTAACAGTTGTCCAATAGGGCTGTCGGCTGTGTATCAACTTGACTTTTGCACAACACAACTGATGGTCCCAACCCCATTAATAAGGGAACAAATTCCACTAATTAACCCTGACAAGGCACACCTGTGAAGTGAAAACCATTTCAGGTGACTACCTCATGAAGCTCATTGAGAGAACACCAAGGGTTTGCAGCGCTATCAAAAGCAAAGGGTGGCTACTTTGAGGAATCTAAAATATAAGACATGTTTTCAGTTATTTCAGTTATTTTATAATTTTGGGCCAAGACAAAGGCGAGGTGGCCCGACACCACAGTCCGCCTTCGTTGCCAATGGTTCCTGGCCGTCGGCTTGGTGTGTCAGGGCCTTTTGTTTTGCAAGTTTTGTTACCCAATAATTTATTCCAGTTCCCTGCCGATTCCAGCTGTGCGCTTTGCACCTCATGGTCATCCTGTAATAGTTTTCCAGTGTGTATTCCTTGGAGTAATAAATAGTAAGACCTTTTGTTTCTCTATCTTGGCTGTTGCTGTCTCTGCATTGTGGGTCTGACCCTGCACAACCCTGACAGGAAAGACATCAGTGTCCACCAGAGACTATGAGGGAGAAGGTAAAAGATGGAGAAAATGGTAGAAAGAGAAAAATCAGTTGCATAACATTTCTTGGCAGAAAGCTTCCAGAACTGTAGCTTCTCACCTACTACCACTGATGAAGAAGAGACCGTACTAAGCAGAGGTCTGCACAAGGTCTGATGTTAGCTAACATTAGACTCACAATCTTTTCACTCACAATTAACTAGGGATGAGCGAGTACAGCATTAGCTATATCTGTTGCTGTACTCGGACTGGACGGGGCCTAACCCAGAAGTGGACGGGATTTAACCCGGAAGTGGGTCAGGTTGTCTTGAAATGGGCGGGGCTTTAACCAGTATGTTATTTTAAGCATGCAATTGATATGGTTTGATCAGAAATTGTTATATTTATTGCTGAAAACTATTTACATGACAGCATCAGCATTGAGCTTCAGATCAATGGTTTTGATCACGATAACAAACAAACTATATATGAGGATTTTTATTCAATCCGAGCACAGATATTGACTCGTATTACTCGTATCATACTCGCCAAGTATCCGGCTTAACTCTACAATTAACATAAGCTAATAAGCCCGATATGCAAATATCAGAACTGAATTGGCTAGTTCACATGTTAGCTTTAAAAGTAATTTGATTTGGGACTTGACTTGCCTTAACTAAGGACTGGACTTGACAAAACCTGTGACTTGACTTGACTTGGCCACGCTTAAATAACTTTAGACTTGCTTGAGACTTGAGAAAAGATGATTTGGTCCCAACACTGATTGATGCTATTGTAGTGTCTAAGCTGCCTTCTTTAGGAGCGTCCATTCTTGGTGAATACAAACAGTCATCAAGCACACATCTTTAGCTGCCAGCAGCTCTGCACACGACGCTGATTGGCTGGGCCTCGGACAGCAAACAATAGATTGTGAATAGGATGGACGTAGCATCAGTGGAGTGTTGGACTGCTGTTTTGAAGCTAGGATTTTGCATTTTGGCCAACACCATCTTGGTATTTTAAACACTAGAGAGGAAACATTGCTGATCTGCAACTGGTTGATTCAAGATATCCAGCAGAGTTTTCTGGGCCTATTGGTGGGATTGCTACACAGGGGGATACTCTGGTAAGAGCACATGATGTTTAACCATAAATCCATCTAATTTAAATAGCTCACATTACTGTATTGTGTGAGTTAACTACATTTATTATTGTATGTGGCGTTTTCATTTGCTAGGTGCAAATGTGTCACCAAAACAATTTCCTTCCCGAGACTATTTTGCAGAGCCACCATCTCTGTGTACAGACTTTCGCGACTCCCGAGTCAATTGTGATTGGGTTAAAGAAATGCAAATGATTGTTTTTTTTCCTATCCCAGAATGCATCTGTGGGGTAGCCAGACTGTTCTCCAAAGGGCTGTGTAGACAGAGCTGGCAATGCAAGACTACTGTTTTAGAAACTTGAAAAGTAATCCGTAGGACAATAATAGGACAAAGGAAAGGAAACAAGTGTAGAAAATGACAAAAGAAAGATTGGATAGAGAGACAGTGAGAAAGGAAGGGTTACAGAGAGAGCGATGATGATGATGGTTGGATGTGCAGAGCGAGGGAGGAGGGGCATCAGAGTCAAACAGTGGCTGAGAGAGAGGAGGGGATGAAGAGAATGTGAGAGAGATAAATCAGTTACATGACTCAGGTTAGTTCAGAAAGCTGCCAGAGCTGCAGCTATCTGCAGATCTCTGCAGATGGAGGTTGAGGACGGAGCTGAGCTCTGCTTTCCACAGTTCCCAAACACCTCCTGCAGGAAGCCCTTGTCTCCTTGGCCCCCAACAGTTACCATTGTGCTGTACTTCATCTCTCCGATCACTGTGGCTCTCAACCTGCTCATCATCATCTCAATCTCCCACTTCAGGCAGATATTAACTTCTTTGCTTCTCTCTACAGGAATTGTAACTTAACAATGTGAACAGTTGCTGTATATTTAGAAGAATTGTCTTTGAGCTAGTACTGAATAGTGTTGCTCCAAAATGTCTGACATTGATGCCAGAGACTGTTGTTCATGTCCACTCTCTTACCAGTATTAAGCATTGTTTCTGTCCACCTTGACCTCAACCAAGTCATTTTAACTGTCTGTAAACATATGGTAACTACTGATGTGGTTCAAACTCGTGGATTTGTATTTTCATTTTGAATACTGGTTTTGTCACTCTTGTTGGTTAAATGGTGCTTTTCTCTTTCCCTCCAGACAGCTCCACACACCCACCAACATCCTCCTCCTCTCTCTGGCTGACCTTCTAGTGGGCCTCATGCTGATGCCTCTAGAAGTTCTCAGCAGAACATCCTGCTGGTTTCTTGGTGACTTTGTGTGTGCTACGTTTTCTGTTCTTACAGTCATCATTCCCTCAGCCTCAATAGGTGACATAGTGCTCATATAAGTTGACCGTTATGTGGCTATTTGTGACCCTCTGCATTACACCACTAAAGTCACTGCGAGAAGAGTTAAATTCTGTGTTTGTGTGTGTTGGCTCTGTTCTGTTACCTAAAGCCTCCTCTTTGTAAAAGATCTCCCGACTCAACCAGGGAGTTATAAATTCTGCTACGGAGCATGTTTTACGTCCAGTGATGACATCTCACTGTTTTTTGATCTTGTTGTTAACTTTATTGTTCCAGTTATTGTCATCATAGCTCTGTATCTGAGAGTATTTGCCGTGGCTGTGTCTCAGGCTCGTGCCATGCGCTCTCACATTACACCTGTCACACTCCAGCTTTCAGTGACTCCAAAGGCAAAGAAATCAGAGCTGAATTTTCTAATATGTGTATGCCCGTTATACTCCATAAAATGGTCTGATTACAACTGGATTATAGCTTTAGTTAATAACTTTTCATACATTCTGTATTTGTCTAACTCTTGTCTAAACCCTGTGATCTATGCCTTGTTTTACCCCTGGTTTAGAAAAGCAGTTAAACTCATTGTAACTCTTCAGATACTGCAGCCTGGCTCCTGTGAGACCAACATGCTGTAGAGAGGCTGTGGAGGGTCTGAGATCAGACTCAGTCTAAGGACAAATAAATTAATATGTTCTTGCTGTTCAGTGAGTGAATTATCAAATACAGAAAGTGAAGATATGATTACCAATCAATTAAAAGATCTGTGTTTCAGCTATTGCTTGTTGTGCACTTTTCCTCTCTGCAAAGAGTCCTAAGCACCATATACTGTTTCTAGGTAATCACCCTGTTTCACAGAGAACAAAGATGCCCCTGAACAGCCACACTTTCCCGTCAAGTAGAGAAAACCATCAGCTGTTGTTTATCAGATACAACTGTCAGCACAAAAGATCATGTTCTCTTTCAGCTCAGGAAGAAAAGTAGTTTTTTTCAGTTTAGTGCCATTCATGTTTGATCCCTGTATCACATTTTGCACAGATATTTAAAGCACTATAAAGTTCTACTGGCAAGAAATTAAACTTGAGAGAATCTGTTTACCGTGTCTCTAAGAACACGGGTCACGGAGTCACGTGGTACGCCCGCCCAAGATGGCTGCTTAGGGAGAAACAGAGCTCGCCATTCCCCCAAATCCCCCTAAAATTTCAATTTAAGTCGTCGTTCGGATTACACTTGTTTTTCGGACATTCTTTGAAGGTGGCATGAGTCAGAAAAGTCATTATTTTACCCGCAATCAGCCTCTTAATTCCAGAGGAAAGTCTGCGCCGGACCCTCAGGTAACGCTACGACCTACAATGGCGGAGACACCTGTTATGTCGAATAGTTCTCCTAAAGAGAGCGTGGCGGCTGAGTTGACCAGCATCCGATCTATCCTCGAGATCCTGGCTAAAGATATGAACGAGGTGAAAAACGGAGTAGAGTCTTTGAACGAAACTGTTAACAACCTCGGCAGTAGGATCACGGAGGCTGAAGAGAGAATCTCCCGGTTAGAGGACGAAGAAGCTAAGGCTAACCCAATCATGAAAGGTTTGGTGAAACAGAACCAGCAACTGCGGGAAAAAGTGACGGCATTGGAGGGATTTTCCCGTCGCCAGAATATCAGAATCTCTGGTATTAGAGAGGGAATGGAGGGCCGGGATTTGGAAGGTTGCTTTAAAACTCTGTTGAAGGAAGCCCTGGACATTGAAGCTGATGCTTGGTATGAGATAAATAGAATCCACCGCGTCGGCCCTGCTCCTGCTAACGAGCTAAGACCGAGGCACATCATCGTCCGCTTTGTGCGGGACAAAGCCAAGGCCGCGGTTCTCACGGCTGCAAGGAAAAAGAAACAGATCTCCTGGAGGGACATGAGGGTCCGCTTTTTCCAAGACTACGCCCAAGAGGTACAGGAGAAACGCAAGAAATATGATGAGGTACGGCGTATACTGCAACAGATTTATTATTCACTGCGTTACCCTGCTGTTATGACTTTCACATTGGATAACCGGCGGCACCGGTTCTCAAGCCCTGCGGAGGTTAAGAGTTTTCTCAGCGGCCGGGAAGCATTGGATTGTCCAGCAGAGGACGGCGGGGGACAGGCGCCACAGCCACTCAACATGGGCGAAAAAGGCTGAATCTGTCTGGTGTGGATTAATCTAAATATATAATCTGATTTATGATCACCGCCTACAATACGGAGGACAACTGGACTAAGATGGTCTGATTTTGGATGAGCGCTTTTTCTTTTTTCTGTTGGGATATACTCACGGCCCGCTGATGTGTTAAAGGAGAACTCCGGGCAATTTTTACGTTAATCTTGACCGCTATATGTATAGGAGTACTACAGATAGCAAAAAAAACGAGCCAAATCAGTGCTAGCAACACGGAGCTGCTGCAGCTAATGCCGAGAGCTCCCGCTCAGCTAAAACGGCAGTTATGGGGGCATAAGATAAAGAGTGCCTTTGTGCCTCTTAACAGACACAAAATGCAATTAAAATGTCTGTGCAACATGAACAGGGACCTTACATGACAACAAGAAGCATTTAGTAACTTAGCCATTGTTTAAACTCACCTACCCTCTTAGCTGCTAGCTGCACTATTCTGTTCCAATCAAAAATATTTTGAACAAGGTGAGAGAGCTGGTAAGATTCTAGCGCATAGGGTAAAACAGAGGCAGGCCTCTAACTTAATCCCTTCCATATTTGATCACGATAACAAGCTGATAACCGATAAAAAAGCGATTAATGAAGTTTTTCAAATGTTTTACCAAAAATTATATACATCGCAAGGAAACATTGAAGAACAGAAATTGGTGGACTTTTTTTCGTCCATTAAAATTCCAACTCTAACGGAGGAACAAAGAAACTTATTGGAAGGAGAAATTACATTAGCAGAAATTAGACAGGCAATTCACAGTCTTCGATTAGGCAAGGCTCGTAGCAATGATGGATTTCCGTCTGATTTTTATAAGAAATTTGTGGAAGATCTTGCCCCAAGATTGTTAGATGTTTACCAGGATGCTTTGCATAAGGGTAGACTCCCAGCGAGTATGAGATCAGCTGTTATAACTTTACTTCATAAAAAAGGGAAAGACCCACAATATTGCGGAAACTATCGTCCAATCTCGTTAATTAATGTTGATGAAAAAATTATCTCCAAGCTGCTTGCTGCCAGGCTGGAAAGGGTGCTTCTTAGTCTGGTACATGCTGATCAGGTTGGGTTTGTTAAAAATAGGTGCTCAGCTGACAATCTCCGCAGAATATTACACATAATGTGGAAAACCAGGAATGATATAGACCCCATAGTTGCCTTCTCCCTAGATGCGGAGAAGGCTTTCGATAAAGTTGAATTTGCTTTCCTCTTTCATACGCTGGAGAAATTTGGGTTCGGTCCATCCTTTAGGCAGTGGTTACAGCTAGTATATACAGAGCCGATGGCTACAGTTGTTACTAATGGTGTGATGTCACCTCCATTTAAACTTAGTCGAGGCACCAGACAGGGCTCTCCCCTGTCGCCGCTGATATTTGCCTTATTTCTGGAACCACTAGCAATTGCATTGCGGGAAAGTAAAGACATTAAAGGGGTTCAAATGGGCCGTGAAGTACATAAGCTTTTTTTGTATGCTGATGACATTCTTTTGATTACAAGTAACCCAAACACAGCAGTATCCAGGATCTCTTCCATTATTGAGGCATTTTCAGAAATGTCTGGCTACACAATTAACTGGGCTAAGTCAGAGGCCATGCCTATCTCTAAAATATGTCCTCCGGACATTAGGGAATCATGGCAGTACAAGTGGATGCCAGCAGGCCTGACCTATTTAGGGATCAAATTGACACCAGGATTGGACAAAATAATGCAATCTAACATTTCTCCGGTTATTCAGGCTATTCAGCCTCTCTTACAAAACTGGGCTAAATTGAATATACAGTGCCCTCCACAATTATTGGCACCCCTGTTTAAGATGGGGTCATGGACTTCTAAAAGTTCTCCTTTTTTTTAAACAACATAAAACCCAAATGCAAAAAAAGAGAAAAATCCAACCTTTTATTTAAGTACATTACTTTGGTGGTAAAAAAAAAAAATCACACATTTAGAAAAAAAAACTTGAAATCATGTGTCCCACAATTATTGGCACCCCTGATGTTAATACTTTGTACAACCCCCTTTTGCCAACAAGACAGCACTTAATCTCCTTCTATAACATTTCACAAGATTGGAGAACACAGAGAGAGGGATCTTTGACCATTCTTCTTTGCACAATCTTTCTAGATCATCCAGAGTCCTGGGTCCTCTCTCATGCACTCTCCTCTTTAGCTCACCCCACAGGTTTTCGATTGGGTTGAGGTCTGGGGACTGAGATGGCCATGGGAGGACCTTGAGTTTGTGACTGCTGAACCATTTTTGTGTAGATTTTGCCACATGTTTAGGATCATTATCCTGCTGAAAGACCCAGTGACGACCCATCTTCAGCTTTCTGGCAGAGGCCATCAGGTTTTTATTTAAAATGTCCTGGTAGTTCAAAGCATTCATAATGCCATGCACCCTAACAAGGTTCCCAGGGCTTTTGGAAGAGAAACAGCCCCAAAACATCCGAGATCCTCCACCATACTTCACGGTGGTGAAGGTGCTTTTCGGCATAATCATCTTTTGTTTTACGCCAGACCCACTTAGAGTGTTTGTTGCCAAAAAGCTCAATCTTAGTCTCATCTGACCAAAGCACACAATCCCAGTTGAAGTCCCAGTGCCGCTTAGCAAACTCCAGACGTTTACGTTTGTGAGTGTTTGTGAGAAAAGGCTTTTTCCTTGCATGCCTCCCAAACAGCTTGTTGGCATGTAGAGAGCGTCTGATGTTTTTTTTGAGACTTCGTGACCCCAAGATGCCACTCTTTGATGCAATTCTGTGACAGTGAGCTTAGGACTTTTTTTTACTTCTCTTACCATCCTCCTCACTGTGCGTTGTGGCAAGATAAACTTGGGACCTCTTCCAGCCTAGTTTGTCACTGTTCCAGTTGTTTTAAACTTCTTAATGATTCCTCTGACTGTAGATACGGGCAAGTTAAGGCGAGTGGCTATTTTCTTGTAGCCATTGCCTGACTTATGAAGGTCGACACACATCTGCCTTACTTGAATTGTGTGTTCTCTTGTCTTTGCCATGTTGACAAATGGGTAAGAGAATTAGGACTCTGTGTCACGCCATATTTATACCCCAGGGAAACAGGAAGTCATGAATTACTATTTAAAAGTTCATAGATACCCTGACCAACTTTAGCAACTACAGAAAAATATATTTAAAAAAAATCTATTAAATTTTTTCAGCGGAATTGTTAGGGGTGCCAATAATTGTGGGACACATGATTTCAAGTTTTCTTTTTCTAAATGCGATTTTTTTTTCCACCAAAGTAATGTACTTAAATAAAAGGTTGGATTTTTTCTCTTTTTTTGCATTTGAGTTCTATGTTGTTTAAAAAAAAGGAGAAGTTTTTAGAAGTCCATGACCCCATCTTAAACAGGGGTGCCAATAATTGTGGAGGGCACTGTATCTTTGTTAGGTAGGATTAACTTGGTCAAGATGATCATCTCCCCTAAAATCCAATATATTCTGTACATGCTTCCATTAAGTTTTTCCCCCTAGCCTCTTGAAACTATACAATTCTGTCGTGGAGAGCTATATATGGGCAGGCAAAAAACCAAGCTTTAACCGATCCAAATTATATGCGGCCAAAGAAAGTGGAGGCTTATCATTGTCTAAAATAGAGTGGTATCATTATGCCTTTTCACTTTCCCAGCTAGCCAAAATAAATAATGTGCGGGAGCAGGTGCCTTCCTGGGTTAAAATAGAAGAGGAACTGGTGGCTCCGACCTCCCTTGAGGCGTTTCTTACTCAAATGGGAAGACCGGTACCCTTTAAGGACCCAGTTTTGACCTTTGTACCGGAAACTTGGATGAGTGCTCATCAACATATAAAATGTAGCCCGCATCTTACCCCTAAATCTTCTATTTGGTATAACAAAAAAATATTAATTGGCAAAAAATTTATTATGTGGGAGAAATGGGCAAAAGCAGGAATAAACTTGCTTGGTGACTTGCTTAGCGAAAATGGATTGAGGTCATTTGATGAAATTAAGCAAGAATATAACCTTACACAAGAGGACTTTTGGAAATTTCTACAAATTGGGCACTGCATTAAAGCTACTCGGGGGAAGAACCCTGACCCTGTGACCAGGATTCAGGAGTTAGTCCAGGTAACTAAATGTAAAAAATGTGGAGCCTCTAAATTTTATGAGATTTTCAGGGAGGCTCGTCCACCCCACATGGAGGGCTTGAGATTGTGCTGGGAGAAAGATGTGGGCGATCAGATCTCAGCTGATAGATGGATGAAGTTGGTTGCGTCTTGGCATAAATGTTCTCGTGAAGCGCAATCTCAGCTTATTCTGTACAAATTACTTAATAGAAACCACTGGACCAAATGGCCAAACTAAAACTTAAGGACAGTAACGCATGTTGGAGGTGTGAGAAGGAAGTGGGTACTCTGGTACACATGTTGTATTCTTGTGAAAAAAATGCACATTTGTGGGATAGGGTTGTTACCCTCTTGAATGATCTATTTGGATTACAACTCACCAGGACCCCAGCTCTGTGTATTCTGGTTCTGCTGCCAGACAATAACACTCTGACCGGTAAACAAAGACTATGGATATGTCTGGCTACTACAACAGGATGTATTATAATTCTACGGCACTGGAAGTCCTCTGCTCTGTGCTGTTTTAGGGAATGTACTGAACAAATGACAAGAATGGCTACGTATGAGCGAGTCACTTACAGAGTAATGGGGAGAGAGGATATCTTTAATCAAGTCTGGGGTTCCTTCCTGATGGCAATAGAGGGGTTGTCTGTCTGAATATAAGGCACCGGTTCTGATCCAATCCAATATAGCGTCTGACTAATAGAATAATGTATTGTAATGTAAGGCACATGTTTTTGTTGTTGTTGTTGTTGTTGTTGTATTTTTTTTCTTCTTTCTGTATTCGTAAAACCGGACAGTGGATGATATAGATGTTGTGTCAGTTGTGATGGTGACATAGGTTGTACTGTCTGTCAAAAATATTAATAAATAAAAAAATAAATAAAAAAAAGAACACGGGTCACCAGGGGTCACAAGCCTGCAGGGCATTAATCAGTTAAACAGACAGAACCAGATACTCTTACTGGCTGTTTTCCAATCGTCCCTATTTCTCACTTACTGATAGGCATTTCAGACGTATAAAGCATTCTGTGAAAAAAATGCAGGCCTTTCATTCATTTAAATGTAATAGGGCCACTCTGTTGAGGCAGTAGGGCTTTGTTAAATAAAAAAAGCAGTGGTACAATTTTTGCTGGCAGGTAATGTGACGTCATCCAGAAAGCAGAAAGGTGTCGCGTCTGTAAATAGGGTCAGGAAAGGAGGAATTAATTAAAGTCAGAGAGAAACTAGGTCTAGGGTTAAATATGATGGAAAAGTATTTGTTTAAGTGTTTTATTAGCCTTCATACTCCTGGGCATCTGAGGCCCTGTTTACACGATGACGCTCTCGGGTGAAAACAAAAAAATATTTTATCGGATGTGCCTTTCGTTTATACGGCGACGGCGTTTTTGGGGCTTAAAAACGCAAAAAAGTGAAACCACCCTCCAGAGTGGAAATCTTAAAAACGCTCCACCGTCGCGTTACCGTCTAAAGGGTAAAAACACAAAAGTCTGAAGACGGCGGTGTCGAGAGAGACGAGAAAAAGGCATCTGTTGTTACGGAGTAGGATACAGAATGGCAACAGAATGGCAACATGGCTACATTGACCAAGTTATTTCGGCTTGTTTTCCCAGCCCCTCTGCTGTCAGGAGACCGGGTCGAGGTGGTGGACCAGCACGGGGGGGCGGAGGACACGCGCTCTCCCTCAGCTGTTGTCTCGTTCTGACTCATGAAAAAAAAACATGAGTAAAATAAAAGACACTGCATAAACTCCGCTACCGTGTGTTTATTTAAATATAGGTACACCATGTAGGCCTAAGAGATTGCAATAAGCCTGTATATTACTATTAGGACTATAGAAAATGCGTCAAAGATGTATAAATTGAATAGGCTAAACTTCAGCTGGAGTCCGATTTACTACGGCAACACTGTTGACCGCATCAGTGATCTCTTTCCATTCTGCATTCTTTCTACAGCCTTTAATAACACTTTTCAGGCTGCCAAATAGTACACACGTTAGTGCAAATGAACCTGAGATATCAGGGTTTCAATCTCCACCTCTGAAAAGTGCCGCTTCTCAGCCGGATTACGTCTCGCCATGTCGTAAATTGTAGGGGCGAGGCCTCAAAACCCAGAATATATTGGGGCGTGATATTTAAATTACGATCGTTTCCAGCCGCGGAATTTATCAATGTACGACCATTCTTACGCTCTGATTGGTGTGATACAAACGTTTCATGAATATGTGTATATCTGCGCTGGTTTCTACGTTAGGTTGATAAATGAGGGCCATTGTGTCTGTGGCCGAAATCAAAAAAGCTTTGCTGCTCGGCCCCTAATTATCCTCAAGGGATTTATTGGAAATGTCCTTGGGTGTGTAAGGTATATCAAATGTGGCCAACCGCACTCATCCCACAACTGAAAAATATAGTACACCCAAAAGTAAGTGAAAGAGCAAGACACTCCAATTAGAGCTGTAATCGGGCCTTAAAAGTACGGCCCGAAAAGGCCCGAGCCCGACAGTGTTCGGCCCGAGCCCGACCCGTACATTTTGATTGACAGCTTTTTAAAAGCCCGAACCCGTTTACAGCCCGACTGTAAAGGCCGTCTACCAGCATCATTAGAGTTTCGGACACGCGCTTCGCACCGCGAGCGGGCACACGCACCACTTGGCGGAAAAGGGAGAGAAAGAAAAAAGAGACTGCGCCGCACGCACACAGCTCCTTTGTCTTTTGTAAAAAATGAGTCATTTATACATGAATAACGGAGACTATTGGGCCACTTGGAAGTTGGAACATAGAAATTAATTAAGTCCTCCAGAGACCAGCCTCCGCTTTCACCTCTCAGGATCCATTTTCACGCTAATCGAAACGCATCACCTGACCGCTCATATACCATGCAGCCCGAAGCGCAAGCCCGAGCCCGGCCAGAGCCCGTGAAAAATAATAGAAATTAAGCCCGAACCCGACCCAACCCGTTGGGTCCCGTCGGGTTCGGGCAAAGATCTTCAGCTCTAACTCTGAAAAAACAGCTACCATGGAAACAATGTTTTTTTGCACTTCATCAAAAGGACCAAAATGTAGTCTATTTAGCAAAATTGTGATAAGATGAATGTGGGTACACGTAACATACACCACAAGGATGAGAGCACAATAGTAGCATCAGACATAATCTTTAATAAGTGTGAATGGATCAAACTGACAATCCAAAATCCACTATGAAAACTAAAGATCAAGATGAAAGAGTAACATCAATATTAAACAGGCTGGCCTGTTTTGTAGCTCACTTGCACAAATCAAGCTAAAAGAGGTGAAGAAAACAGCAAACACTTATAAGATAGTTAAGTAAAATAGGTCAAACTATGCTAAGCCAAATGAAGCTATGGACTCGTGTGCAGAAAGGGTTTTTTAAGCAGGAAGAGGTGTAAAATTATAAATACATGGTCTATAATCATAAACATACAAACTGTTAATTATTTACATCTTCTAAATTAAAATATCTTTGATTTTGTGTCTCCAATCCCCACATAAGCATAATGCCAGAGTACACAGTGGCATGTTAACCTAGGACACAAACTAATGAGCTGATCTTTTTCAGACAGGTGTGTTGATGCTCTGAAACATCTCAAACATGCAGGGAAGGTTTCCAAAGAACAATGGCTGATTATGTAGAAGATGTGACATTGTGACTGTTTGATCTTGCAATCTTCAGGTCCAAAGGAAAACGCTGATTTCAGTGAGCTATTGTCCAGAGGCCTGTACTACGAAGCAAGATCAACTTGTCCTGGATTTCTTTCAGTAATCTGGCTTCACCTAACCTAACAACCGCGGTCCCGCGGTTTACAGGGAAAATGCAATACAGTCGCTGCTTCCTAAAACAGGAAGGAAAGCTGGCAAATAAATAAAAAATAGCCGACGCTGTAGATGTTTAAATCACAACGCTTATTAATATCACTTCCTCATCAGTCAGGAAGACTGACCATAATTACACTTGTCCTTTCCATAAACTGTCGTTGCTTTAGCCTATTATTTCAGTTGCAGCCCTGGCAGTGGGAAGCGATCGTGAGAGCAAATCAAAAATATAAAAACATAATTCAAACCGATGTGCGCATTGGCGACACACGGCTCAAGAAGCCGATATGTAATTCCCTCCCATTAAAATATATAGGCTATATTTCATAAACATACCCATGTTAACGGGGTTGTTGATCTCTAAATGTTTTAACTTTTATGAGCGCACCCCTCTCTCCCCCTCTCTCTCTCTCTCTCTGCACCGAGCTCCGCCTGATCTTCTTTAAGAACGGTGACGCCATTATCAATCGACCTATTGAATGGTCAGTAGGCGGGGCTTTTACACTGGTTGATAACAACTGATCCACCTTCATAGTACAGAAAATCCTGGGTTGAGGCTTAAGTTAGCTCGTTAACGCCAAATCCTGCTTCGTAGTACAGGCCTCTAGATATTTGGCTATATTTTAAAGAGTCAGCCTGGGTTGACTCAATAACATGACTTTCCTTAACTGGAACTGGACTGATTGTTAATCAGAATCAGGTGTGTTAATGCAGACACACATTTAAAATATGCAGGGCAGTCGTCCAAAGTTGTTCTGTTACCCTTGTGTTGTCCTTCGGGTCCCGGTGACAAAACAAGGGTTAATAGAGCAACTTAGTGCTTTTTTGTACAGCATTCATCTTAAACTGTGTTTAAATGTGCTCTAGAAATAAACTTTACTTACTTACTTTACAAGAGACATGGTTTAGAGAGCAATTCTCAACAAAGTAAACGGAAGTACATAATGAGCAGGTACATTACTGCGGTGAAAAGGCCGGCTGAAAGAAGCAGCCAACAAGATGAAGGATGATTTAGAGAAAAGTAAAAATTAAAAAAAATTTAAATTAAAATATTAATACCATTTGGACAGTTGGGAACAATGGCCAGGTTCGTAAGTGGCTGATTTACGACAGCAGTTAATCGTTAATAACTTGACAGCACTTAAATGTGTATTCTTAACAAGTTCAAGAACAATGCTCGTGCATTTCCGGTATTTCATCTTTATCAGGCACAACATTGGCTTGGTGGCCAATTAAGTTCTAAAAAGAAAAACTGCATTACAACAATGTAGTCTTCGGAAAGTTCAATCAGGCAGAGTTTGTATGAATGCTACAGTTTGGTGTCTTAATTAGCAGAGCTAAAACTGAAGTGCCAAACTCATCTCCCAATAGTTCAGTGTTTGATGGGCTAAATGACCATTTACTTTGTTGTGTATGGTGGGCATTGTCAGACACACAAACAGTCAGGTCCCATGAGATTTAATTTGTCTCTCTATGAACAATGTTTTGCAGCCCATTAGTGGCTCCTAAAGGTGGTGTGCTGAACCCCTCTGGACAGGAAGTTTGTTCACACCTGAATGGGTTAGTCAGATGATGACATCTCGACCAATGAGGTGTCACTGCCAGCAGAGGTGTGAAGACAAACAAGCATCAGCATGAACCCATCAAGATTTGATGTAATCATTACTGAACAGTGATGTTTTTTCAGTTGATATTGTGTCAATGCAATAATTTAATCAAGTGGAATTTTGTTTTATTTTTTTTTTATTTTTTTAAATAAAAAGGGATTCAATTACCATGTGTAATGTGAGAGGGGTTGCTGTCAGTGACAAATCCACAGAGAATTATCTCCTGACTGTGCAGCTCCTCACAGCTCTACAGACTGTTTTTAACTCACTGGTATTTTGGTTGTAAGGCCCAAACTTTTACTGTTTTTGTTTGATTTCACAGCTCTAATAATAATAATAATAATTCCATACATTTATATAGCGCTTTATCTTAGACACACAAAAGCGCTCAGGGGGGACCACACTCTACCACTACCAAGATGCCTTACGATGCCAGACGCTCACCTCTCATCAGAGTAATTTCAGGACTCTAAAACCCACTGTACCAAATAGTTTGGTGTAGCTCGGCAGCAACTAGACAGTTAGAGACCAGCTGGTGAATAAAGTGGAGGATTTAGCAGGTAAAGAGGGTTGTAGTGCTGCCGGAGTACACCAAAATGTATGGAAGGGGCCAATTGAGCAAAGCATTAAATAAGGACACAAAGTATAAGAGTGCCAAATTCCATGTAAGAAAGCAGGTTGGGGTGGTGGATGGGTCAAACAAACACAGGACTTTCAGCCAGGTGACCGGGGACCGTGTCCTGTTTGAAAATGAAGGTAGTGGGGCGTATTTTCATATAATGCTCCTATGAGTTGTATTAGAGGGTAGGAATAAGAAAACTGTATTGTCATATGGTTTGAAGACTTGTTGGACCCTTTATTATCCTACTGGTTCTACTTCTGCATCTTTTGGTCCTGCAGGGTGGGTGGTGGTCCTGCTGCACTCACCTGCTAAGCTCTGCGGTGCCCTGCAGTGTCATGCTGCGTCCTGCTGAACCCTGCTGCTTCCTGCTACGTCCATCCATGCTCTGCTGGGCCACGCTACATCCTGGAACGCCCTGCAGCGCCCTGATATGACATGAACTACTACGACTACCATTTGACCATTTGGCACTGTTCCATTATTAATGTGACTATTATCGCCACTGTTCATCACATCCCCAACCGGCCCATCAGACACCGCCTACCAAGAGCCTGCGTCTGTCTGAGGTTTCTTCCCAAGAGGGAGTTTTTCCTCGCCACTGTCGCACTGCTTGCTCTTGAGGGAATTACTGGAATTGTTGGGGCTTTGTAAATTATAGTGTGGTCTTGACCTACTCTATCTGTAAAGTGTCTCGAGATAACTCTTGTTATGATTTGATACTATAAATAAAATTGAATTGAATTGAATTGGTGAACATCCAATGGTGTTATTTATTTAGTGCTTAATCGTACAATATGTAACTTTCTGCCGCTAGGGGTCTCTCAACCAAAACAATGGACGGTAAAACTGGACTTTTGATGACGTTGGGAAGTTGAGTGGAATTATGGGAGTTTTAAGTGTTAAACACCTTCGCTGCCGGTTAGAATGCATCAGTTCACGGACGAGTTTACCCATTCAAGTTTATTCACGTTACGTTTATTCATGTTATTCTAATAAAATAGCTGCAGTTTCCCCAACATAATTACGTTTTTCTTGATTAGATTTTTATTTGTAGCTGACCAGTTAGCTCGTGAGCCAGCAAGCTAACAGTAGCCAGCAGCTAAAACACAAAATATTTCACATATCAATGTCACCTTTTGGATCGTTTCAACACCGGGGCGGAGGGGGTTTGTTGTAACGCTAGCTAGCTACTAAACGAGGCTGAGAGACGGGTGTGGGTGGGTATTGTTGGGGGAATCTCCGCGATAGCGAGCCAGGACGTTCGATGCCTGTTGTGCAGCAGCAGAACATCTCCCAGCTGCCCGGAATTATCTCCCCTTCACTTTTCAGTAATCTTAACTTTTCGTTTTGGTGCTTAACTCACCTTTTGTCGGGTTAATTTAGCTAACCGTAAAGACAGCTAAACGCGAAGGGGGGAGATATTCGGCAGGGAGGAGATTTTCGGCACATTCAGGCTTGCTGACTGTTAGGATATGCTCGCAGGCCGAGAATCAGAATAGTTATAAGTCGGAAGGAAATCAAGCAGGGGGCTAGTGGGCAACCTGCTTGACTCCAGAGAGGTGCTAGAGGGCCCATGAAGGCACTGGAGGTCTGGGAGCAGAGATTGGAAGATTAAGAGGGGACTGGAACAGGCTAAAGAGAGCCAGGTTCTGGAGCAGAACTTTCACCTGAAGAATGCCACTTGTTGGTCAAACTCTGGCACCCGCTCACAGATGGCAGTGAAGAGCTTCAGGAAGTAGTGCGCAGGTGAATGGGAGACCGATGGGAAAGTGTCAGGGCATCTGGTGGCAAGTCTGGAAAGTTCCTTAGAAGTGCATGGGCCTGGGGGTAGTGGCAGGAACAGAGGGTCTGACTGAGCAGAATAAACTGCTGGGGCAATTTGTAGGTATTCCAAGTATTTAGTACTGTCAGTAGCCTCCGTCGGTATCTGCCTCCACAATGTCAGTTTCATTTGAGCGAGCAGAAATCAACTTTGAGAGGAGAGTTTACCTGCGAGAGCGTGTCTGCCCTCAAGCACACACAACGCAGACAGTCACGGGCACATGGTGGCTGCTCTGTGGGCGTGATGCTTGGTTTTCAGAGCTGTATAGTAACGAAGTAGAACTACTTCACTACTCTACTTAAGTACTAAAAGGCTGTATCTGTACTCTACTGGAGTATTATTTTTTTTACTTGAGTACATATTTTCGATGAATTAAATACTTTTACTCTGATAGATTTTTTTATATGCTGCATCCTTACTCGTTACTGTTGTGAATTCCTCACGCTACGGCGACTGTGTAGGTTAGTGTGTGTACGTTAGTTACGTACGCTAATTACGTGAGATCCCTGAGATCGCGTCATGTTTCTTTTCATTACGGTTGCCCGTTCAGAAGTCAGAGACGATGTAAGTTTGTACTCTATTTAGCTATTGTTGCAGCAGATGAATCTATTCCTGAGTTGTTTCAGTCTGCAATGAGTCCTGAATGTTAACAGTTTGACCCTGTGATGTGAAGCTGCTAGTTTATTTGGATTTTGCTAGCTTGTTAACTTTCCTGTAGCTACATCACACATGCTACTAGCTAGTGTGTGATACCTTTTTGGGGGCTTTAATCGTTACTGTGCTGGAGAAGATGTTCATTTTACTTGCACAGTGTGATAATTGTACATTTTATTTCAGTATTTGTTAATATTTGTAATTTTTTGTATAATTAATATTTGTTAATTCCTTTGGCTACAGCCTGGCTAAACATTTAACATAATATAAACAATATGATATTCAAACTTTTGACTGCTTTCTTGAATAACTAAATAACACAATACTTTTACTTTTACTTTCAGTACTTGAGTAATACATTTTAAAATAAACTACTTGCAATACTTAAGTACAAAAAATTTTAAATACTTAAGTACTTCTACTTAAGTGTGGTGCTTCTACTCAAGTCACTTTTTTGCTAGAGCACTTGTACTTTTACTCAAGTATGGGTCTCTAGTACTTTATACCCCTCTGTTGGTTTTACACGCAAACGTGTAAACGCTTGAAACTAACTGAATCACTGACCTGCCGCCAAATTGTCTAAGGATTAAAGTACTTATACCTGCTCCAGACCATGCTGTTGCATGTGTTCAGCTGGGTCGAGATCTGGAAGTCTGGACTCTGGGGGTGACTGAAGATTGACAGAAAGGCAGAACACCGGAGGATTGAAAAGAAAAATGATTATTGAAAGGATTGTGGACTAACAGAGAAAGTGTAGGAGGTGATGTTGTGATGTGTAGAGCAAGAAAAGGACATCAGTGTCCAACAGAGACTGAGAGGGAGAAAGGAAGGGGTGGGGACAGCAGTAGAAAGAGATAAATCATTTGTACAACAGAGTTTGAAGCAGAGAGCTGAGGCCTCTCTCATCCTCCCACTGATGACAGAGACACAGGACGGAGCAGAGCTCTGCTTTCCACAACTCTTCAACACCTCCTGCAGGAAGCTGACATCTCCTTGGTTTGAAGTGATGCTCATTCACACTTTACTTTCCTCCATCTCTCTGCTCACTGTAGCTCTCAACCTACTCGTCATCATCTCAGTCTCCCACTTCAGGCAAATGTCTCAACAATTTAAGTTTTAGATATATGAACACTTTGTGTCATTTTCATGGTCCTGGTATTGTGCATGCTGGCTTGATGTCTCAGTGTCATGGCTTAGAGGGATGAATGGGGGAGCCATTGATGATTTTATTAGTAATGTAACACCTGTTCTTCTCATATTATGACAATCAAACTGACTGCTCAGTATGGCAGATCAAAAAAACAACTAAGTATTTTTGGAATGATTGTTTCCATTGTTTCAGAAAAAACTAACATGAAATGTTAAAATTGTTTGTCATTTATATATGAAGACTTGTTGGTTAAATTGTGCATTTCTCTTTCCCTCCAGGCAGCTCCACACACCCACCAACATCCTCCTCCTCTCTCTGGCTGTCTCAGACCTTCTAGTGGGCCTCGTGCTGATGCCCGCAGAAAGCATCCGAAATACAACCTGCTGGTTTCTTGGTGACATTGTGTGTTCTCTTTATAATTATCTTTCTGTCATCATTACCGTTGCCTCAATTGGTACCATAGTGCTCATATCAGTTGACCGTTATGTGGCTATTTGTGACCCTCTGCATTACACCACCAGAATCACTGTGAATAGAGTTAAACTCTGTGTTTATTTGTGTTGGCTCTATTGTGTTTCCTACAGCTTTCTCTGTGTAAAGGATGACCTGACTCAACCAGGGAGGTATAATTCCTGCTACGGAGAATGTGTGTTGGTCGTTGATTATGTCTTAAAAGCTGTAGACCTTGTTTTGAGCTTTATTGTTCCTTTTACTGTCATCGTAGCTCTGTATCTGAGAATATTTGCCGTGGCTGTGTCTCAGGCTCGTGCCATGCGCTCTCACATTACAGCTGTCACACTCCAGTACTCAGTGACTCCAAAGGCAAAGAAATCAGAGCTGAAAGCAGCCAGGAATCTTGGTGTGCTTGTAGTCGTGTTCCTAATATGTTTCTGCCCATATTACGGTCTCTTGATTGCAGGTGACGACTGGGTTAGTGCCTCTTCATCCTTTGTAGTATATCTGTTCTACTTAAACTCTTGTCTAAACCCTGTGATATATGCCTTTTTTTACCCCTGGTTTAGAAAAGCAGTTAAACTCATTGTAACTCTTCAGATACTGCAGCTTGGCTCCTGTGAGACCAACATGCTGTAGAGAGACTGTGGAGGGTCTGAGATCAGACTCGGTCTAAGGATAAATGAATGAATATGTTCCTGCTGTTCAGTGAGTGAAATATCAAATACAGAAGGTGAAGTTATGCTTTGCCGTCTTTAAGACTAAATTGTAGATGAACAACAAATGAAAGACCTATGCTTCAGCTTTTGCTTGTTGTGTATTTTTCCTGTCTGACCAAGTCACTGACGATACGATGTGTCATGATGGTGGTCAACAACTAGTTCAATCAACCATCAGGGTTTTCCATTCCAGCGACGCGCACGTTCACATAAAAGAGGCGGTGTTTGCACAGCACGATCAATTGCAAACATCTACCAGAGCCGCATATTTTACATAAGGGCAAACTATAATTCTACATAAATATGAAAAACACAGACAAGGTTTTACAGGCAAAACGCAATACAGTGGCTTCTTCTTAAAACAGGAAGGAAAGATGGCAAAAAAAGCCGACGCTGTAAATGCGTAAATCACAACTCTTCATCACTTCCCCATCAGTCAGGACCATAATTACACGTGTGCTTTCCATAAACTGTTGTTACTTTAGCCTATTATTTCAGTTGCAACCCTGACAGTCGTAAGCGATTGTGAGAGCAAATAAAAAATATAAAAACATAATTCAAACCGATGTGTGGCATTGGCAAGACGAATCTGACAAATAGCCTGTATGTAATTCCCTTCGCTGAAAATCTATGTTTCATAAAAATACCCATCAGGGAATGTGAACGGGGTTGTTTGTGTCTAAATGTTTTAACTTTTCTGAGTGCACCTCTTTCAATCACCAAGCTCCACCGGATCTTCTAAAAATGGTGACACCGTTATCATTCGAGTATGGATTGGTCAGTAGGTGGTGCTTTTACACTGGTCTATCTCTAATCTCCAACATAACCTGCTCCCGACCAGGTTAGGTGTTCAGCATAAGTTACCACGACGATTGAACCCGGTAACAAGTGATCCACCGACATGATACACAAAACCCTTGGTTGGCTGAACCTGAAGTTACCTCATTAACGTCAAATCTTGCTTCGTAGTACAGGTCTAGGGACAAACTCAATTTTAACCATTTCAGTTTAGTGCCATTCATATTTGTCCCTGTGTAACATTTCTTGTCTTTATGACAAGTATTTACTTCTTGCCAAAAGGACTTCATAGTGCTTTAAACAGATCATTTGAAAAGACAGGATTAGCTACATTGCATCAAATAATTGCAGCTACATGTACAGTGTAAATAGCCTAGAAATGTAGACTCCCCCTAGTGGCAGCAAATTTATTTGGCAGCCAGGGGGGGTCTAGGCACTCTCCGTTGACTTTCAAGCTGCAAAAACCAAATTTTGGTCAGGCCAATCACATTGTGTATAGAGTCGGTGGGCGGGGCTTATGGCTGCTGCTGCTGGGAACAGCAGACTTCTGGAAGACTTGGAGTTAAGCTTTTCTTTGATAAAAGAACAAAGAATGGCACAGAAATCATTCTTAAAAAAGGAAGATGAGTTCGGAGTTTTGCCAACCGGATACGGCAAAAGTTTAATCTATCAACTAGCTCTGCTACCTTCTTCGTTGCTCTGCCTGGTTGTAGTGCTATCCTATTATGTGCAGAGGGAATTTGAAATACAACAGTTTATCCCGCCCCTCGGATCGAGCTCCGTCAATGGTGATTTCCCAGACCCTACATCTGGATGTGGGTCTGGCTTGTCAGGCTACAGTGTAAACATAGGAAAGAGAAAAATTGAAGTTTCAAAAATTACGTGAAATCTGATGAGTTGCAATTTAAAATCAATTTTATAAAAAAGATCAGATTCAATTTTAATTAAAGCTGCGAGCAGCGATGGACGGGCCCTCGCGCCTCTGCGTGCGTCGGGGTTACCGGCGGACGCCGCTCCTTGCGACCGTTTTGCACGGCAGTCAGACGCCGCAAACCGTCACCAACGAAAAGGGAACTCCCCGCCGAGTTCAACGATACCTCACACAAGACTCTACGTCATACGGTTCATTAGCTGTGAAAGGGGGCGTGGCTAAAGCATAGGGGGCGGGTCAAACCATCACCAATTAAAAATGAAGCCTCTGCTGAGAAGAATGATACCTCACACAAGACTCTACCTTAAATGGGTCAGCATGTATGAAAGGGGGCGTGGCTTAAACATAGGGGGCGGGCCAAACCATCACCAATGAAGAAGGAAGTCTCTGCTGAGTTCAATGATACCTCACACAAGGGTATACCTTAAACGGTTCAAATGTTATGAAAGGGGGCGTGGCCTGAGTAAGTGGGCGTGGTCATATTATAGGGGGCGGCTCAGTATCACATGTAGACCACACATTCTGAGTTTCATGCAATTCGGATGATTTTTGTCATATAAGGCAGATTTACTGTTGGCAGCGGGGGGCGCTATGACCAAAAATCCATTTTGGCCTGTAGTTTTCCTCAGGCCTGGACCCTTGTCCATCGTGAGAAATTTCGGGCAGATACGACAACGTACACTCAAGTTACAACAACTTCTTTGTTCATCGCTAAACACTCACAATGGCCGCCACGCCACGCCCACACCGTCTGACGAAAAGTTTTTCTTTTAATAAGTTTTCATCGTTAAGGTGTTGGGATGGTACAAACCAAGTTTGAAGTCCATCGGATGAAATCTCTAGGAGGAGTTGCACCTTGACTTTTAGGCCTACTTCCTGTTGCCACTAGGGGGCGCTATGACTTTAAGTAAATATCGGCCTTTATTTGTCCTCAGGGTTGGACTCTTATGAATCCTGAAAAGTTTCGAGGTAATCGGACAACGTACACTCGAGTTACACCCACTTCCTGTTTCGGCGGCGAAACTCACAAAATGGCCGCCCCGCCACGGCCACGTCCTATGACGAAAAGTTTTTCTTTTAACAACTTTTCATCTTTAACATGTTAAGATGGCACAGACCGAGTTTGAAGTTGATCGGATGAAATCTCTAGGAGGAGTTCGTTAAAGTACGACATGTGGAAATGGCCAAAATCGCACTAATTTCTAACTTTGAAATCAAAATGGCGGACTTCCTGTTGGGTTTAGGGTATGGCTCTAATCAGAATCAGAATCAGAATCAGAAAGGGTTTTATTGCCAAGTACGTTTTTTGACACATACAAGGAATTTGTTTTGGTGTTGCTGGTGCACATCACACATTCTCTAAATGTAATATTAAACAATATAAGTATAGGTAAACAATATAAGTATATGTACACAGTATGTATTAAATTAAAAATAAAGATAGAAATAAAATAAAATAGATAAATAAAGAGCAAAGAGCATTAGAGCAGAGAGAACAGTGGCATGAAGAGCCAGGTGGAGAGTCACGGTGGTTTCCGGGCCTTGTTAATAAGGCTAGTGGCGGAGGGAAAAAGCTGTTCATGTGGCGTGAGGTTTTGGTCCTGATGGACCTCAGCCTCCTGCCAGATGGGAGGGGCTCAAAGAGTTTGTGTCCGGGGTGGGAGGGGTCAGCCACAATCTTTCCAGCACGCTTCAGAGTCCTGGTGGCGTAAAGGTCCTGGAGCGGCGGCAGATTGCAGCCAATCACCTTCTCAGCTGACCGAATGACACGCTGCAGTCTGCCCTTGTCCTTGGCAGTGGCAGCAGCGTACCAGATGGTGATGGAGGATGTGAGGATGGACTCAATAATGGCTGTGTAGAAGTGCACCATCATTGTCTTTGGCAGGTTGAATTTCTTCAGCTGCCGCAGGAAGTACATCCTCTGTTGTGCTTTCTTGACGAGGGAGCTGATGTTCAGCTCCCACTTGAGGTCATGGGAGATTGTAGTTCCCAGGAAGCGGAAAGACTCCACAATGTTAATTGTGGAGCCACAGAAAGGGTCATGGGGGGCAGGTGGGGGCTGGGTTCTTCCTGAAGTCCACAACCATCTCCACTGTCTTTAGAGCGTTGAGATCTAAATTGTTTTTGGTTGCACCACTTCACCAGGTGGTCAGCCTCCGACCTGTAAGCGGACTCGTCTCCATCAGAGATGAGTCCGATGAGAGGTAGTCGATCCCTTGAACTTCAGAAGCTTGACGGACTGATGACTGGAGGTGCAGTTGTTGGTGTAGAGGGAGAAGAGCAGAGGCGAAAGAACACAGCCCTGAGGGGATCCAGTGCTGATGGTCTGTGAGTTGGAGGCGTGTTTCCCCAGCTTGACATGCTGCTTCCTGTCAGACAGAAAGTCAGTGATCCACCTGCAGGTGGAGTCAGGCACACCAAGCTGGGAGAGCTTCTCCTGGAGCAGAGCCGGGATGATGGTGTTGAAGGCAGAGCTGAAGTCCAAAAACAGGATCCTGGCGTAGGTTCCTGCAGAGTCCAGGTGCCGGAGGATGTAGTGGAGGGCCAGGTTGACTGCGTCATCTACAGACCTATTGGCTCTGTAGGCAAACTGCAGGGGGTCCAGGAGGGTGTCGGTAATGGCTTTGAGGTGTGAAAGCACAAGGCGCTCAAAGGACTTCATAACCACAGAGGTCAGGGCGATGGGTCTGAAGTCATTAAGTCCTGTGGTCCTTGGCTTCTTGGGGACAGGGATGATGGTTGAGGTCTTGAAGCAGGCTGGCACGTGACATGTCTCCAGTGAGGTGTTAAAAATGTCTGTGAACACTGGAGACAGCTGGTCAGCACAGTGCTTCAAGCATGATGGGGAGACAGCATCTGGTCCAGCAGCTTTCCTGGGATTCTGTCTCCTAAAGAGTCTGTTGACGTCCCTCTCGTGGATGGAGAGAGTCGTCACTGAGGTGGGTAGGGGGGTGGAGGTGGAGACCTTTAAGGAGGGCATTGGCTGGGGGGGCCCAGGGCCCTGCTGAGGTGGGTGAGGTGGAGGTGATGCACAGTGGCTGTAGCTGTAGGGAGGTGTCGTGGGGGGATGGTGTCAGGACTGACCTTTTGTCTTTCAAATCGACAGTAGAACTCGTTCAGGTCGTTGGCTAGGTGTCGGTCATCGAAGGAGTGGGGGGTTTTAGGCTTGTAGTTGGTGATCTGCCTAAGTCCTTTCCAGACAGTTGCAGAGTCATTAGCTGAGAACTGGTTTTGGAGTTTCTCAGAGTATCGTCGTTTAGCCTCCTTCACCGCCTTGCTAAACTTGTACTTTGACTCTTTAAATCTGTCTTTGTCCCCACTCCTGAACGAGTCTTCCTTAGCCAGCCTTAACCTTCTGAGATTGGCTGTGAACCAGGGTTTGTCATTGTTGTAACTCACCCTGGTGACTGATGGAACACAGCAGTCCTCACAGAAGCTGATATATGACGTCACAGCCTCTGTGTACTCATCCAGACTGTTGGTAGCAGTCCTGAACACATCCCAGTCAGTAGAATCCAAACACGACTGGAGATCCTCCACAGCCTCACTGGTCCACTTCCTTGATGTCCTCACAACAGGTTTGCAGAGCTTTAGTTTCTGCCTGTAGGTGGGGATCAGGTGGACCATGACGTGGTCAGAGTGTCCCAGTGCAGCACGGGGGACGGCGTGATAAGAATCCCTGACTGTGGTGTAACAGTGATCCAGAATGTTCTCCTCTCTGGTCGGGCATTTAATATGCTGTCTATATTTAGGGAGTTCGTGAGTGAGGGTTCCCTTTATTAAAGTCACCAAGGACAATAACTAGGGACTCCGGGTTGGTCCGCTCCACGCACAGAATCTGGTCGGCAAGCATGCGCTGCGCGTCCTGCACGTTGGCCTGCGGTGAGATGTAAACACCGACCAGGATGAATGACGCGAACTCACGGGGTGAATAAAAAAGGCTTACAGTTTATAATGAAATATTCCAGGTTAGGAGAACAATGCTGCTGGATCACTGTCACGTCGTTGCACCAACCGCTATTGATGTAGAAACCGATTCCTCCACCTTTAGTTTTGCCGGAGAGGTCCGTGTCTCTGTCCGCTCTGTAGAGTTGGAAGCCTGCCAGCTGCAGCGCAGAGTCGGTATTAATCCACAGAGCCACGTCTCCGTGAAGCACAAAACAGCAGATGAGAAAAAAGTCCCTGTTTTTGACCAACAGCAGTTGTAGTTCCTCCAGTTTGTTGGGCAGTGAGCGCACGTTAGAGAGGAATATTCCCGGTAATGGTGTGCGTAATCCTCGCTGGCGGAGACGCACAAGCACACCAGCCCGTTTCCCTCTCCTCCGGCGTTTCGCTGCATGAGCAAAGGTGAGCGCACCTTTGACCAGAATGTCCAAAATTTCCAGTGAAGGGAGAAGAAAAGTGGGAAATAAGTCCGATGGTATTGTTCCCCTGAAGTTCACGAGCTCTTCACTGGTGAATGAGATACGGGTACCATCGCAAGAAACATAGTTAAAACACAAAACAAAACAAAACAGAGCGCACCAACACACCGTGTCACCATTCTGCGGCGCCATCTTGGTGTTGCCTAATGAAGTTTTCTGTACATCTCGACATGTTACATATGTTTACCAAGTTTCGTGAGTCTACGTTAAACGCACTGCAGGGGCTCAATTTTCTTAACATTCTAGGGGGCGCTAGTGAGCCATTTTTGTGCGCCTATTCCCGAAACCCTTAAAATACATAAATTTTCACCAGACTTGATGCAACCGCCAAATTTGGTGAGTTTTTGAATATGTTAAGGCCCTCAAAAAGCCAATTCATTTGACGGAAGAAAGAATAGAAAGAATAGAAAGATTAATTCCTTCAGTTTCAATAGGGCCTTCGCAGCTGTCGGCGCTCGGGCCCTAATAAATACAAGACATATTCGTCAGTTCCCTTTTCAACAGAAGTACATAAGGCCCTAGAATTGTTGATATTTCTGCTGATATTTGAGAAAAAGGCTTGTCAAGACTTATTTATTTCTGAATTATTAATTTGAAGCATCTTTATAAAGATGTCATAGTGTGGATGTGGTGGAAGCTGCCTCAATGAAGATGGATGGTCCAGAGTATAGGGCGGGGGGAAGTGGAACTTTAAATATGTCGATAAAGCGTCATTCTTTAGGGGGAAGTTTTATGCAAGCACAGCTCCAAACCCTGTGTTCCCTGAAAATATCACTCCAGCCTCCTCTGTATTCCAGTTATCTAGCCTCACGCCTGCTGCTGATGTCCAGCCTGCTTCCCAGTCTGCTAGCCTTGGGGCCCTGCTAGCATCCAGTTGGCATCCCAGCCTGCCACCCAGTGCGATAGCCTTGGGATCATTAGCATCCAGCCTGTCTTCCTTGAGCCGAATAGCCCTTCCATTCCCTGATCCAGTATCTCCTAGAACCCAATGAGCCTTCAATGGACTAGTTGAGGTGCCACCCTGATGTCTAGCATCTTTCATTGGGTATCGCCTTGGCTTTCTCAGGTGGTACCCCCATGTTGGAGTCTTTGGCTTTTCCCTTTTTCCCTTCTTAGTTTTTTTTCACCCTGCCCTAAATTAACCTTTCACCCAGTTTTAAGCTTCATTTTCACAGTACAGATTTTAGATCTTGGTTGTGATCATCCTTTTTTTTTTTTACCCGGATGAGGCATTTTAGTCATCGATCACCTGGATATAAAGTTATTCAAGGTTATTAGAAAGAGACTGGGTTAGCCCTGGCTAAGCCGTGCTTAATGCTAAGCTAAGTACTACACCCTCGGCTGCTTCCACACCTCCTGAAGATTTCCCTCAGCCCAGAAAGATCAAGTCATTGATCAGGGATGCCAACAAAGAGATTGCTGACCTTAGGTAAGATGTTTGTTCCTGAGGAATTATAGACCAAAAACGCCTTGCTGACCACCTGCTTGGAAGTGGCTCATGATCAGTCCCTGCGGATCTCAACACCCTCAGCACCTCTCCAAAATACGACACCGTTGCTGAAGCACAGAAGGGAGGGGATGGGATGAGGAGGGAGGAGCGAACTAGTCTTCGTTTTGTTTGAAAATACTTTGAACGTCAACAAGAAGTAACGTCACCCAACGTCGCTTAGAGCACCTTTAAGTTCAGATGGTTTTAACAATTGGAGAAACCTTGGAGCTCACCTGAAACAGCATGAGAGGTCTGCTGAACAGGTGTCTCATATGGAGTCCTGCCACACACTTACCCAAAGACTTCAAACAGGCACAGCCATTGATCAGCTGAACCAAAATGCAATGATGGCGGAAATTGAGAGATGGAGAAATGATATAAAAAGATTGCTTGCCATAATTACCCATCTAGCTGAGCGAAATCTTGCTTTTTAGAGAAATTATATGAGCATGCCAATAGAAACTTCCTAGAACAAGTACAGCTGATGGCAAAATTTGACCCTTTCATGAGAGAACATTTAAGAAGAATCCAAGAAAAAGTCAAGACCCTTATTTGAGTGGAGTCTGACAGTTTTGCTATACTTATGAGGACCATGACCCTATAGCATGTTATGAGGACCCCACCCTTTTGATTAGTTATCATTAGGGCTGTCAAACGATTAATTTTTTTTAATCGCGATTAATCGCTGACTTTCTATAGTTAATCACGATTATCGCATACATATTAACAATGGAAAGCCATTCTTACCAGAGTATCTTGATTGGGAATCAAATGAATGCAAAGAAAGATACTTTATGAACTTGACTTTAAGATTTGCATTAGTTTATTATTTATTTACTGTAAACAAAAGAAGAAGAAAAAAGAAGTACTAAACAACAGTCAGGAACTTGTTTATTGTTAAAGGTATAGTGGAGGATTTTCCAGAATTTTAGAAAAGAACCACCCTCTGTACTTTTTGAAAAAATGCACATGCTCAACACCCTGCCTGCTCCCGAGAGGGAATGCCTATTAAACGTGTGCACGAGAGTGCACTGTTTACAAGTTGCTGTCGGCATGGCTCATACAAGCCTACTTTCCAAAAGAAGATTTGCACTTTTTCACAAATTGAGATGTTTACCGTGTGTGGGCGGTGCGTGACTTGTGCCAGGGCTAGCATCGCTAATCATAGCTTACATCAACTTTTACTAGCAGTGATTTTAAATGGATTTCTCCAAATAGCATGCCAAACTTTGCCTGTGGAGTAGAAACTTCGTGACTGAGGCATCAGTGGGAAGCCCAACCTGTGCTTTTAGCGCACGCCAGCGTGTCAAATATTCTCCCAAAAGCTTCAATGCTTCAATGAATGGCTGAAACCGTAGCTCAAGCTCACCACACATATACACCTGAAAGCTAGGGACGTGAGGGATCACCAGAATGATTGACAACTAGGAGGACCAATAGTCTTGATGATCCACCCGGAAAAAGAAAATCCTCCACTATACCTTTAAAGCCATGGTCAAAATTAAAGATTTAATAATAATGTAATAACTATAACTTATTTCACCAGTAAATTGCTGTTGAACGACAAAAACAACCACCAGATGGGAAAATGGTATTTTACAATTACTGTGAATGCATCACAAGGCTGTGTTGTTTAATTCCGACAATGGCAGCTGCAAGTGAATGCATCGTCTGTGTTGTTTAATTCCAACGGCAGCTGCTGCGCTGCAGAGCAGACTTATGTCCCGGTGTTGGAATCCTCTACAGTGAAATACAGTCACACTTTACACTGTTTAACGTTAGCTGTCAGCATTTTTACCGTGTTTAATCCAGCTGCTAGCTAAAGGTAGGCTAACGTTACCTGCTGTCAGGTGTAGTGTAAAGTCAGGCACCGAAATGAGGCACCGAAATTTTCGTTCTTATTCGGTCTCTTTACTACCGTTTAGGTTGGCACGTGTCGGTACCCAACCCTACTAACCAGAGTCAATATAGTGTGCAGTAACTTCTAAATAATTTTGATTACTCACTGACGTCCAGTGATCACTGGTTGATGAGACAGCACTTTGGTTTCAATAACAGGTCGGCGAGTAGCACTCTCCAAAAAAGTGCTTTGCCTGAGCCCACTAGCATCAACCTGAGTCACGTTAACTTTACTATGCTTAGCTCGTAGCTTGACGTGCTTCGGTGCTATTTCAATTCAGCTTTACACAATGTGCCTATGGCTTTCGACTTGTCTACGAGCCGTCCGGGAGTTTTGGAAAATAAAAAGCGCCATTCAGAATTGTGTTGCTGCTGCATTTCTCCATCCCTGCCTGCAGCCTGCAGCAGTAGGATGTGCAACCCAGTCTCACGGCAGTTCGTGGAAATGTACATGTTATTCTTAATCTATTGATTTTTTACGTGTAACTGTTACGTTATTTTCTTGGGGAAAGGACGCTGGGCGGCCGAAAAGGTCGCTCCATAAGCCGGGAGGCGCCCAAGGAGAGGACACCGGGAGGCGGCCGAAAAGGTCGCCGGAAGGCGGCCGGGCCGAAAGGTCACTCCATAAGCCGGGAGGCACCCGCGAGACGGCCCGTGAGGCGGCCCGCTGGGGACGCCCCACAATAACGGGATGGCGGAGGTTGGGTTTAGGAAAAAACTTACGGGGAAAGGGCGCCTTAAACGCCGGGAGACGCGCCACAGTAACACGCGGGACAAAACGCCACACGCAGGGATGCCATCCCCGGGAAAAAAAGCGCCGCAAACGGGGCGCGATCCCTGCTCGCCCGAGTGAAAGTCCTGTGTTGTTTGGGGAAATGAGGCGCCACACGCCGGCCAAAACAACGGCACGGGCCGCTACTCGCGATCGGGGAAATGAGGCGCCACACGCCGGCCAAAACAACGGAACGGACCGCCACTCGCGGTCCGCCACTTGCAGGACACGGGAAATGAAACGCCACAATAACGAGACGGTTGGGGTTAGGAAAAAAAAAGAACGGGGAAAGGAACCGTCACACGCGGGACACGCCGACAAAGGAACTGCAACACGCGGGACAAAGGTACTGCCACACGCGGGGCGCGACCCCCGGTCTCCGGCGTGAAAGTCCTGTGTTGTGTGACCCGTCCACCACCCCGACCAACCTCCCTACGCGGATTTTCGGCTTTTTATATTACTCCCTACAATTTCGTTCTGTGGCCACGAAATATGCTTCCCATTGAAATACATTGGTTCACATTTTCGTGTTGTCCACCACGTAAAAAACGAGAAAAACGTTTCCGTGAACACGTATCAATAGATTCAAATAACGTCACATTTACACGAACTTCCATGAGACCGGGCTGGGATGTGTTAGGAGGAAGTATGACAGCTTGATGATAAGTAAAGGTGTGGAAAAGGGTCAAAATAGACGTGAAGCCGAGTGAACTGAAAATAAATTAATAAATGGCGGCATGCGATTAAAAAAAATTAACGTGTTATGCTCGGTCCTTAATATTAACGCATTAATGCTGACAGCCCTAGTTATCATGTGCTAAACCTAGACCAAATAACAGTTTTGAAACCCTTATTATGGGGTTATATTATTCCTTGTATATTTATGAACTTTATATTTTTTCATTAACTTGTAATGTCTTAAGCTGCGGTAGATAGCTACTTCCAACACTACAGCAGTGTTGGAAGTAGCTATCTACAGTGGGGAGAACAAGTATTTGATACGCTGCAGATTTTGCAGGTTTTCCTACTTACAAAGCATGTAGAGGTCTGTAATTTTTATCATAGGTACACTTCAACTGTGAGAGATGGAATCTAAAAAAATCCAGAAAATCACATTGTATGATTTTTAAATAATTAATTTGCATTTTATTGCATGACATAAGTATTTGATCACCTACCAACCAGTAACAATTCTGGCTCTCTAAGACCTGTTAGTTTTTCTTTAAGAAGCCCTCCTTTTCTCCACTCATTACCTGTATTAACTGCACCTGTTTGAACTCGTTACCTGTATAAAAGACACCTGTCCACACACTCAATCGAACAGACTCCAACCTCCCCACAATGGCCAAGGCCAGAGAGCTGTGTAAGGACATCAGGGGTAAAATTGTAGACCTTCACAATGCTGGGATGGGCTACAGGACAATAGGCAAGCAGCTTGGTGAAAAGGCAACAACTGTTGACGCAATTATTAGAAAATGGAAGAAGTTCAAGATGACGGTCAATCTCCCTTGGTCTGGGGCACCATGCAAGATCTGACCTCGTGGGGCATCAATGATCATCAGGAAGGTGAGGGAGCAGCCCAGAACCTCCGTGCTTCACGGTTGGGATGGTGTTCTTGGGGTTGTACTCATCCTTCTTCTTCATCCAAACATGGCGAGTGGAGTTTAGACCAAAAAGCTCAATTTTTGTCTCATCAGACCACATGACCTTCTCCCATTCCTCTTCTGGATCATCCAGATGGTCCTGGATTAAAATCCTGCAGCGCACGCAAGGTCCCCCTGCTCAAGCCAGCGCATGTCCAGGCCCGTCTGAAGTTGGCCAATGACCATCTCTATGATCCAGAAGAGGAATGGGAGAAGGTCATGTAGTCTGATGAGACACAAATTTAGCTTTTTGGTCTAAACTCCACTCGCCGTGTTTGGAGGAAGAAGAAGGATGAGTACAACCCCAAGAACACCATCCCAACCGTGAGCCACGGAGGTGGAAACATTATTCTTTGGCGATGCTTTTCTGCAAAGGGGGACAGGACGACTGCACCGTATTGAGGGGAGGATGGATGGGGCCATGTATCGCAAGATCTTGGCCAACAACCTCCTTCCCTCAGTAAGAGCATTGAAGATGGGTCGTGGCTGGGTCTTCCAGCATGACAACGACCCGAAACACACAGCCAGGGCAACTAAAGAGTGGCTCCTTAAGAAGCATCTCAAGGTCCTGGAGCGGCCTAGCCAGTCTCCAGACCTGAACCCAATAGAAAATCTTTGGAGGGAGCTGAAAGTCTGTATTGCCCAGCGACAGACCCGAAACCTGAAGGATCTGGAGAAGGTCTGTATGCAAACCTGGTCAAGAACTATAGGAAATGTATGATCTCTGTAATTGCAAACAATGTTTCTGTACCAAATATGAAGTTCTGCTTTTCTGATGTATCAAATACTTAAATAAAATGCTAATTAATTACTTAAAAATCATTCAATGTGATTTTCTGGATTTTTGTTATTTTTGTTTTGTTGAGTTCCTATGATAAAAATTACAGACTTCTACATGCTTTGTAAGTGAGTAAACCTGCTAAATCGGCAGTGTATCAAATACTTGTTCTCCCCACTGTAACTCATCTGATCAGTTCAAAACAAATTACATTTTAGTATGCAATGATCATCAGTGTATGACAAATGATTATTTTATGATTTGATAAACTCATAGCTAGACAGAAACTATTGTCCATGTATTTTTCAGGTCTCGCTTTGATTACTGTAATGCTATGTAATTGGGTCTGATCTTGATCCGGCATTGTTAGTATACCCATTGGATGGGTTAGTTCAACTCAAACAAATGAACCTTATGATTTTTTCTCAAATCAGAGGAAAGTGACTAAGAATATTATGATTTAAAAATGATTTACATTGATGACCGATGCCACAGAAAGACAAGGACAGCAGTTGAGTGAACTATCCATTTTCAAATGAAGTATTATAATGTTGTAGTGTTAGGGGATTAAAGGACCCAAATGCAGAGAGAGAGGCAGGCAGGCAGGCAGAATGTTGAACACAACAGTTTATTCACAACAGAAAAAAGGCAGAGTTCCAACCAACCAAGGAATCCAAAAAGGCAGAGGGTAACATAAGGTGTTCAGAGGAGGCAGGCAAACAAAATGCTGAGCAGGATGGAAACAAACAGGACGAAGCACAAAACAATCTGACAAGACACAAAGGGAAACACAGAGGCTAAATAAACTGGGTAACAAGCAAACACAGGACAGGTGACAGCAGGGCTGGGCAACAGGTGGAGCACATCAGACAGTCACACAGGCGGGAAAGCAGAACTAGACATGACAAGACAGAAAACAGACTATCAAAATAAAACAGAAAACAGAACAAACAGGGAAATTCACAACAGGGAACACAACTAAATATATACAGACCACAATACACAACACAGGATACATTTACAAGACAGGGAACAGAAAACTACAGAATAAACACACAAAAACAGGAAACATACAGAAAACTGCAAACAGGCAACAGAAATAGAACAAAATATGAAGCAAAACACAGAAACCATAACATCAGGCTTATTGGGTCATGTTATAAATCATCCATCAGGACTTTTACCTCAGCTAAGATGAAAGCTCTGACCTCCATCACAACACAAACTCCAAAATAATAAATCAGCAGATCTGCAAAAGCAGATTTTGGGCTTTATAGAAGTACACTGTAATGAGCCGGGTAAGAAATTGTAACAGAGCACCGACACCTGAACATCAAATGCAAGGATTTTAAAATCCCTTTCAGGCCTCATTAAACACTGCTGAATTTCAGCTTCAACAAAACAAGTCAGGAGACATACCTAAGCCAATATTGTTCCTATGACAAGGGGAAATAACAAATTTGGCCTGTTGAAATCCTGGTGCAATACATAATGTTTACTTCTGAAATTAGCTGAGTAATGAACATTTTCACACTAGACACTGAATATTTAACAGCTCACATCTGTATACAGCACTTGAACTTGCATCTGTGTAAAAAATAATGCAGATGAAGAGCAAACATGCTAAGTTAACTGCGTGATACCTTCTTTTTTTGTAGTTTCAATGGTATTATGTACATGATTCTTTACATCTCTCCATTGTCTGCTCTGAAGTGCTGGTTCTGCATCTATGCACTCTATGCGCTTGTATTTACCAGTAACTTTAATCAAAGTTATGCAATTTCCAAGTTGCCGTCAAGCTGCTTTTTTTTCTAAATCACTCCACGGCCTACTTTGAGTTTTCTTCTGCACAGTAGAACCTAAAAAACACTAAACAGAAAGACACATCATTCCACCAAAATCAAGAAATCATAGAATGAACGAAAACTGCAAGCAATCATTAGCAGGCCTGCCTGTATGTAAATAAGTATAGTTAGAAAGTAACTGACTAGTTCAAGTGAGTAAGTCGGTCAGTAGGCAGGTAGAAGTAAGTAGATGTGATTTTGTTTGTTAATGTCAATTAAATCACTATATATGCACGGTGCCTTCACTGTTCTTCTGCATTACATTATTTTATATGTGCAATGAACTACACTAAAATTGAAGAAAAATGTAAAACTGTAGTAGTAATAAAGTAGTAGGATACGCAGTAGTATCAGTGGAGGCAGAAGTAGTAATTTTAACATCCGCAGCATTAATAGTTGTAGCTTTTGCAGATGTAGCAGGTGTAGTAGCACTAAAAATAGTTGGACTATTTTAAGTGGCAATATTTTTTCTAGTAGTTGCAGCAGTAGTGAGAGTAACATTAGTTGCAGTATTATTTACTATAATAGTTCTTGTAGTGGAATTTAAATTAGTTAACCCTTTAACAAGCATCATCAATCCCTTTGAAAACAAACATAAGCTTAGGCTTTCCTGAAAGCTCAGACTTTGTAGTTTCTTGGGGAAACAGGAGTCAGAATAACTGAGTATTACAGTATCAGAGTAACGGAAGCTTAACCACGTGCTCGAGCGCTCTGTCTGTCTCAAGCTCTCTGTCTGTCTTGAGCTCTCTGTCTGCCTTGAGCTCTCTCTGATGACTGAATGAACAACCACTATGTAACTGACTGTTAATGACAAAGAGTGTGGCTCTGTAAGATACCATTACTGCTCATATTTGAAATGCTTACCTTATCACCTCTTTCTCTTCCCTCTGCCTGGTCTGCTCTATGTCGCTCTTGCCCTCTCTGTCTGCTTCGAGATCTCTGCCTGTCTCGAGCGCTTTCTGATGACTGAATGAACAACCACTATGTAATAACACTGTCACTGACAACCATATTTTTCCAGTTTTTGTCTTGCACATGGGGTACCTTTTTACACAAATGCAATTAATAACAAATTAGTGGTGGGGACAATTTTAGTGGTAGGGACATATCCCCACTTTCCAAACTGCACAACCAAAGTAGAATTTATAGCCAAGCTGCTGCATTTGATTGCACAGGGGTACATAATGAAGTGTTTATTAGGGCTGAATATTCAAATATTCGATCGGTGGGTACGCATTCAGTGTATTCATTTTTTAGCGCAGCTAAAAGTAGTGAACATAATGCTCTCTGAGGCGACCGGCGGCGAAGGCGAAGCCTCTCAGGCGGCCGAACAGGAGGCAGTCCACGAAGGAGATATCCCTCTGGAGGCCGTCTGCGAAGGAGATATCCCTCTGGAGGCTGTCCACGAAGGACATATCCCTCTGAAGGCTGTCAGCGAAGGCGAATCCCCCTCTGGAGGCCGGCGGCGAATAGGGTTGGGTACCAAAACCCGGTTCCAACATGCAGTTGGCGAAAATCTAATCTCCAGGTCCATTATAACACTTATAAAGAGAGACTTCACATTTATAATCTGGAACTAAGAAATGCAAGGCGGCCCTTTTTCTCTGACATTATCGCCAGAAACAATAATAATTCACGTGCTTTGTTTGCTACTGTTGATAGATTAACTAACCCTCCAGTACCAGTAGCATCTGAACTGTTGTCTACCAAGGCTTGCAATGACTTTGCCTCCTTCTTCACAGACAAAATTCTGAAAATTAGACAAACAGTCAGTGCTTCCATATCAAGTACAGGATATGTGTTGTCACAGTGTGCACGCAAAACAAATTCCAACATGACACAATTTCATACAATCAACCTTAAAAACCTGGAGGACATTATACAACATCTGAAAACCTCCTCCTGTTGCCTTGATATTCTACCAACGGGTGTTTTCAAAAATGTTTCGAAGTGTTTGGCTTCAGATCTTCTACAGATTGTAAACACGTCTCTGCTCTCAGGTATCTTCCCACAGGCCCTAAAAACTGCAGTCATCAAGCCACTCCTAAAAAAGAACAATCTAGACACGACACTAATGAGCAACTATAGGCCAATATCAAACCTTCCATTTTTAAGTAAAATCATAGAAAAAGTAGTTTTTCAACAACTCAACCTTTTCTTATCGCTAAACAACAGTTTTGATGTCTTCCAGTCAGGTTTTCGACCACACCACAGCACCGAGACAGCTCTTGTTAAAGTCTTTAATGACATCCACTTAAACACAGATAGTGGCAAAATTTCAGTCTTAGCAGGGGCGATTCTAGGGTCAGAGCTTTAGGGGTGCTGAGGACCCAATGAGCCCCACTGCCACCACCCACCCTCTTTTCACACAAAAACCAAAAATATGTCTATTGAAAAATAACTTTATCATTTTAACATTGGTTTAACTAACTCCAACATCCAGATTTTTTTTCTTTTTTTTTGAGACCTTTTCAGAGCACCAGCTTAATTGTGAGAGTTCACACAGACAGCCCCCCTGTAACAAACACAAAAACCTTCTTCACTCAGCTGGTTTTCCTGGTCGCCGCACTTTATTATGAAGAAATGTGGTGAAAAATAATGTTACAAAAAGTAAATGTAATATAGGCTACTTAATGCCAATAAGTTAGTATAGGAGTATGAGTAGTTACTGTTTTGCTTGCCACTATTCTCTATATGTCAATTTATTGTTGTTGTTTTCCTCACCTGGTTCTTCCTGCATGCTCTCCCTCTCCCCTTCTCCATCTCCCTCTCTTTTAAGCAGGAGAGTTGAGGTCAGTTTGTCATGTCACAAAAATGTTATGGAGACCATTTACAGATTCTAAGGATATGATCAAAAGGCACACAGAGAAGTGTCATTTTAAATGTCTTTATTATTATTATTATTATTGGGCTTAGAAACTTTTTTTAAATCACAAATTCCTTTCACAAGAGAAGCTGTATTCTCCATTGTGGGTTTGAAATAAATAAAAAAAAAATAAAAGCAGGGGACCATTGCCTAGATAAGTAATTTGATACAACAGATAGCTGGTTTGCATTATCTGTTACTTTAGCTTGACACTTTTCAGAAGAACAAAAAAAACAAAAAACAAGACAGAGGTCATTATGGACTGTCCCTAGTCTCTCTCCTGAATCTGTCTTTTTTCTTTTAAAGAACTGTTGTATGTCCATTGCTCACTGGCAGGCCACACACACACACACACACACACACACACACACACACACATAGAGAGAGAGAGAGAAAGAGAGAGAGAGTAATGCTATGAGTTCAGGAGTTAAGCCCTGTTCAGGTTAAATCCTCTGTGTGTGAGGAATGAATAAATACAGCAAAAGAAAAACATTAAACTTTCTTTTATTGTCTAGTTTGATAGTCAGCCACAACTGAAAAATAAGGCCGGTTCCTATCCGACGGAAGTTAGCGTTGCTATGGTACTGATAAACAAACCTGCTAATTGGTTAGCTAGCAACAGACAACTATTGACATTATACCGCTATATCACATTTAACCGACGTGACATGTCAACGTCCTGGGCTACTTTACTCCACCCAGCAGGCTTTCTATTTCTATCTGTATAAGAGAGGTCAGAGAGAATCGGACATTCAGACGCTTATCACTCGTTCTAGTCTCTCCGCCATTTTTGTGAGTCGCTTCCGAAGTTTTTCAACGGTGTAGTACGACGTCCGCTGGGGGCGTATTGTGTATTACGGAGCTGATTTCAACTGCCAGTGTGAAGGCGGCATTATTATAGGTGTACACGTGATTCAGGTACTCACCGATATGGTGTGTGAGACATAGCTTTGAATCAACTTAGTTAATTCACAACACTACATAACGGGTTGTCACTCTGCGTGTGTTTCGCGCTGGATGACGGTGGTGCTGAGCAGTGCAGGTACCGGCAGGTACAGAGGAGAAGTAGAAGAAGAGAAGAGGATCATACCATTTGCTGAGCGGGGATGTTTTCATTTTCATCCTTAACACATACATTTTAAACCACAAACTACGGAGTATGTTTTGGACATTATTTAACCTTGTCAAAGACGAACAAAAATGTTAGAATAACAACATTTCTTACTCCAAGTTTTAGGGGTGCTGAGCTCCTTTTTAGGGGTGCTTCAGCTAGCCTCGCCCTTGAGTCTTAGTATTACTTGATCTCAGTGCTGCTTTTGATACGATAGACCATGACATATTACTTGACCGATTGGAAAACTGGGTTGGTCTTTCTGGCTCAGTACTAAAGTGGTTTGAATCCTATTTAAAGAATAGGGACTACTTTGTGTCTAGAGGTAATTATACATCTGAGCATACAAACATGACGTGTGGAGTTCCCCAAGGCTCAGTTCTGGGGCCTCTTCTGTTCAACATCTACATGCTTCCACTGGCTCAGATTATGGAAAACAACAAAATAAGTTACCATTGTTATGCGGATGACACAAATTTACATAACCTTATCGCCAGGGGAACTATAGCCCAATACAACAATTAAATATGTGCATTCAACAGATCAATGATTGGATGTGCCAGAACTTTCTTAAATTAAATGAAGAAAAAACGGAGGTGGTCGTTTTTGGAGCAAAAGAGGAACGATTGAAAGTCAGCGCTCAGCTTCCAACGACCATGTTAAAAACAACAGACAAAGCCAGAAATCTTGGTGTAGTCATGGACTCAGACCTGAATTTCAAAAGCCACATTAACATAATTAAAAAATCAGCATATTATCACCTTAAAAATATATCAAGGGTTAAAGGACTTAAAGGACTCTCAGCAGGATCTGGAAAAACTTGTCCATGCTTTTATTTTCAGTAGACTTGACTACTGTAACGGTGTCTTTACAGGTCTCCCTAAAAAATCAATCAGACAGCTGCAGCTGATTCAGAATGCTGCTGCCCGAGTCCTCACTAAAACCAAGAAAGTGGATCACATCACTCCTTGGATAGTCGGCTGTTGAAGTTATCAGCTGGACATATTTCTAAACCAATCTGTCACATTAGTGGTGTGTGTCCAAAACTTTGGAAGGAGGGTAAGATAATCCCTTTACCCAAAGACACAAAATCAACTTTCTGTGGTCCAAATAGTAGGCCTATTAGCATTTTGCCTATTTTAAAGGAATATTTCACCGCTGGAAAGCTGAATATATCTTTAAATTGTGTCACTTATGTAGTAGAAATGTGAAAAAAAAATTGAAATTGGTGCCTTCTAGGCCGAGAAAAGCCAGAAAATGTGTTTTTGTCTTATATGGATGAAAAACACCAAATCCCAGAATGCACCTGCTTCACTGCTTTGAGTCCACTCCCAAGCCACGCCTACCGCTTGACAGACAGACCGAGGCATTCAACTCAAGCGTGTTTTATTATCATTTCAACCATATATACCAAACAACGTTTCATCGTGACTCAAGTGATGTTTCACATTTAACATAATAAAAATGACATTATATAGAAACGACATACGAAACAGGCTACATTTAGTACACACTTTATAGGCTCCGTAAAGTTCAGCTAAAGCATACTAGCATTAGCGCTTGGTGGGCTGTAAACACTGAGTATAAACACAGCCGTGAATTAGCGTGCAATGTAGAATGGTCGGCATTTAACAGTCACAAACTCCACCAGCAGTTAGCAGTTAAGATACAAATCACCACATTGCTGCACCACTCCGCGTTAACACAGCCCACCTTACCCGGCGACAGAGCATCTCTAGCTCGGAGGGCTAGCAGGCCTGGTAACTGGACAGTCCGGTACACTATTCAGCCATGTTTCCACAACAACAAAAACACAGCAGTCTCTGAACACATGTTGGGAGTTTCGTTGAAGTTGGATATAGTCCAGTTTGTGGTCTAAATGCGCGGACACTTGCAAGCAGGATCCGTAAAGTTCAGCTAACGCATACTAGCATTGGTGTAGCTAAACACCGAGTATAAACACAGCCGTGAATTAGCGTGGAATGTCGAATGGTCGGCATTTAACAGTCACAAGCTCCACCAGCAGTTAGCAGTGGCTAGTTGGATTTCATTTCTACACCAGTCCGTTTAACACAGCCCACCTCCACGGGCCGGCGAGAGCAGCCTGGTAGCTGAATAGTCCCGGGGCCGGTACACTGTTGTTCAGGCATGTTTCCACAGAAACACAGCAGTCTCTGAACTGAGCAGTCTTGGGAGTTTCGTTGAAGGAGTATTCCAGCTTGTTGTTTAATGAGCAGACACTTGCAAGCAGGATGGATGGGACAGGTGGACGGCTAGCGTTAGCTTTCCACCTAGCCGGGTAGCGGCATCGAGCGACACCGCTGGTCTCTGTGCAGGCGAAGCTCACGCAGTGTGCCGAGTATTCCTTCTGTAATAACGTTTCCTGCATATTCTCCGATCATTACCGATGTATCCTGGTGGTACACACGTCCGGTAGTTTGAATGCAGATAATTGTTGTAAATAATTGCTGCTGAAAACCGAGAGCCTGTTTAGCGAAGATTCAAGATGGCGGACAGTCGTTTTCATTCGAAATACCTCGGCTAGACTCGGCAGTCCAACCCCCTGTGGGCGTGTTGAAAACATGCGGAAGTAGATCCTACTACTGGCTGTAGTCTCTTGCCTCTGGCCCAAAAATCTTCCGATGACGCAAAAATCGTCATTTTACGTCATCGGAAGATTTTTTTCCAGACCCCCAATGCAGAGATCTCCCCTCTCAGGGGGACATGAGGGAGGGAAGCACGGTCATTCAGAAATACTATCGGGTTTCTACTGATACAAAGCTGAATGCTAAATCGGTGAAGTATCCCTTTAAGTAAATTATTGGAAAAGATTGTATTCGAGCAAGTGCAAGATTATTTTACTAACAATGATTTGACCACTATGTTTCAGCATGCTTATAGGTATGGTCATTCCACCTGCACTGCAATGACACAAATGTCGGATAGCTGGCTAACATCAATTGATAACTCAATGCTGGTGGGTACACTACTATTGGACTTCAGTGCTGCCTTTGATGTGATTAACCATGACATTTTGGTTTCCAAACTTATTAGTAATGGTTTTACTTCCTCAGCAATCAAGTGGTTTAAGAGCTATTTGACGGAGAGGTCGCAAAGAGTTTATTTTAATGGTGCATTATCTTGTACCAAGTCCCTGGATTGTGGTGTTCCTCAAGGAAGTTGCCTCGGATCTTTGTTATTTTCAATTTTTACAAATGATTTGCCATATATACTCAGTAAGGCTACATTGACTATGTTTGCTGATGATTCTACTCTTTATTATGCAGTCCCTACATGTTCAGAGTTTAATCAGGTTCTGTCTTGTGAGATTAGTAAATTGTATAACTGGATCAAAACAAAAAAGTTGTTCTAAATATTTCAAAAACTATGAGTATAATATTTGGTTCTAAGTATAGATTATCTGATAATCCTAAAATTAATATACAAGTAAATGGTCAAAATGTACAGCAAGTACAAAAGGTGAAGCTTCTTGGACTTTGGCTTGATTCTACATTGTCATGGTCTGATCACATCAACAAAGTTGTTGCTAAAATGGGCAGAGCTGTTGCAGTAATGCGTAAATGTGCACAATTTCTAAATTTACGGTTGTTTAGTCGTGTTGTTTGTACTTTGGTTTTGTGTCATTTGGATTACTGTTCTGTTGTATGGTCTGCTGCATCAAGCAGTCATTTAAAAAAATTACAAGTGGCTCAAAATAAGGCTGCAAGACTGGTTCTTGGTTGTTCTTCGAGAACTAGTGTTGCAGAGATGAATGAACGTCTTGCTTGGCTGGTGGTCAAGCATAGACTATCTGCTAATATGTTAGGATATTTTCATAGAATTATTAACACTCGGATTCCAAAATTTCTTTATGACAATATAATTTACTATTCAGATATGCATTCACATTACACAAGAGGGGCGAATAGTCGACAGATTTCTTTACCCCTACCTAAATCTGATTCTATGAAGAGGACCGTGTTTTATAGGTCAATTGTGTTTTGGAACAATCTTCCAGTTGGGGTTCGTGAAATCAAGGGAAAAACTGGTTTTAAAAAAAGATTAAGACTGTATTTGTTTTCAACATCATAATATCGTCTGGATTGGTTGAGCGAGGTTGTATTATGTGCTATGTTGTTTTGCATTATTTTATTATTACTCTAATCAGTACTTTTTGTATTGTAACTTCTTCTTGTTCTTTTATGTGTATTTATATATGATATTTTTGTGAGTAATTGTGATTGTAATTACTCACATACACGTTTTGTATGCATTGTTTGGACCCCAGGAAGACAAGCTGTCGTCTTGGCGTCAGTTAATGGGGATCCTTTTAAATAAACAAATAAACAAATAATCCCTGCTGATAGACGGTTTTTTGTACACACTCTGAAACGGATGTAAAAATATCACACTTTCTCTGTAGTCTACCATTAGCTAGCCACTGTAAATGTAGGCTACTTTTAAAATGGCGTATTTTCCCTCTGGGCTCACCAAAATGGACATGAAAGCGTATTAACCATTCACTGACTGCACGTGATCGCTAGTATATGGAAACTTGCTCTGCTAGTCTATCGTTCAGGACAAGACCCTGTAGCCTGGTGGTGGGCAAATATAGTAATTTTTCTGCAAAATAATTGCTTTGAAGCTGGTTGGCATACCAACTCAACATTTATTTAGTTGTTACTTGTTAATAGTGTAACTGTTATTTATTTTTAAATTATTGTAGTTATGTGTTAGGTGACTTACGTTTACTTATTATATATTTTAGTACTTTAAAACGTTAATGTATTGTTCAATTTAAATCATTTTCAATTAAAAAAAAAAACTATAAAAGAGCCTTTCTTTGATGTCATTTTTAAAGAATCTGTTTAGGAATGGGTTAGGAATCAGAATCATTTTAAAAGTACCGGTTCGGCATCAGAATCATAAAAATCCAAAAAGGTACCCAACCCTAGCGGCAAAGGCGAATCCCCTCTGGAGGCCATTGGCGAAGGCAGAATCCTTCTGGCGGCCAGCGATTAAGGCGAAACCCCTCTGAAGGCCAGCGTCAAAGACGAATCCCCTCTGAAGGCTGGCGGCAGGGGTGAATCCCCTCTGCAGACTGACCAGGCGAAGGATCGGCTTTGTTTTCTTGGTTGGTATAGCGAGGTTGTGACAAGCGCAAGATATGTGAAGGATCCAATGGGGTTTTGGACTGGAAGGCGGCAGTTTCAGGTTCTGCTGAACCCTGATCCAGAAGGACCTGGTGGCCTTAAACATCCACCTGCGCAGTTCAGTCTTGGTGGGGATCGTGGATATCTTTTCCACTCTAGACAGCCAGCCTTTTGCAGGAGATGTAAGCAGTCTGGTCATACGGAGGTAGGCTGCACAGGATCATGCTGCAGTCTCTGTGGGCTAATGGGTCATGAGGCTAAGGATTGCACTGCACCTAGGGCTAGTGGAACTGATGACCCTGAACACCAGTCTTCTGAGGTATTAAGTCAATGCTGCATGTGAGACATTTGTATTGATAAGTTAGAGTTGATGAAACAGTCAGGTATACTTTCAGGCATTTAGTTGATATAAAAAGAATTCCACAAACAAATAAAAAAAGAAATATGTATTTATACAGCTTTTGCTGTTATTTCTCTAGATGTTTGTCCTTGTTTAGAAGATTTCCTGTACTCTAGGAGTTACAAATTAAATCAAAATTCCCTTCTCTGATAAACATCTTTACATTTTAATACAAATTTATAACAAATAACTGATAACATTTTCTTTTAAAGATGGTACATTAACTTTAAATTTTCATAGATTTTTTCGAGATCGGCTTTCAATGCTATATTCAATTTTGGTTCATTGCAACTGATGATTTTTTCCTAATTTTATATTTAAATACAAAGATTCATTGTCAAGTTATTGTTAAATTACACATTTTTGTTATAAAACTATATGTAAACTGTGTGAAGTACAGAGTACCCATATATCATTGTTATTTATTTAGTGTATAAAATCATGTAATACATGTTGTACTAACATTGTATATTTTCATTAGGGCGCCGAGACCGACAAATTTGATGGATACATAAAGATTGAAGTCCCAAATAACCCCCCCTTTTTTTTTCTTTGAGAGAAAGGAGTGGGATGAAATCAAAAGTAAACGGCAACGAAGAAGATTCAAAGGTCTTGTTTCTAAAGGAATCAGGAGTATCCATCCATAATGCTCAATTTTTTTCAAAGGGCACACTCTTAAGGTTTCGGGGTCCCAAAAACCTGGCCCAGAATTTTGGTCTCTGGGATATTGCAGATTTGAGGACTGCCCGGTCACTGTCACAGTCACTTTAGAGAGTGAGGAGGACCTAAAAGTAGGGTTGGGTACCATTTGGATTTTTACGATTCTGATGCCGAACCAGTACTTTTAAAATGATTCTGATTCCTAACCGATTCCTAAACAGATTCTTTAAAAACTGAAAAATGACATCAGAGCAAGTCTCTTTTATAGAGTTTTCTTTAAATTGAAAATGATTTAAATTGAACAATACATTAACGTTTTAAAGTACTTAAATATATAATAAGTAAACCTAAGTCACCTAACACATAACTACAATAATTAAAAAGATAAATAACAGTTACACTATTAACAATTAACAACTAAATAAATGTTGAGTTGGTATGCCAACCAGCTTCAAACTTTAGCAATTATTTTGCAGAAAAATTACTATATTTGCCTTCTCTGGCAAGATACTACACCTCTCCTGACTTATGGCATGTCCTGCACAGGAGAAAACTCTCTCAGATGGTGTCCAAGAGGTCTGTACACACAGGTAGGAGAATGAAAGGGCAGACAATTTGGGGAGGCTGTCCCGCCTCCCCCACCAGCAGGTTACAGGGTCTTGTCCTGAACGATAGACTATCAGAGCAAGTTTCCATATACTAGCGATCACGCGCAGTCAGTGAATGGTTACGCTTTCATGTCCATTTTGGTGAGCCCAGAGGGGAAAATATGCCATTTTAAAAGTAGCCTACATTTACGGTGGCTAGCTAACGGTAGACTACAGAGAAAGTGTGATATTTTTACGTCCGTTTCAGAGTGTGTACAAAAAGCCGTCTATCAGCAGGGATTATAGAGTGCATGTCGCAGAATAGCGCGGACACGCGCTTCACACCGCGAGCGGGCACGTACGCCACTCAGCAGCGAGTCTGCCGCTGTCCAGGGCGACAGAGGGAAAATCTTTCAGTCTGAACCGAAATGAGGAACCGAAATTTGCGTTGTAATCCGGTCCGATTGTGTTTGTGTAGGAACCGGTTCCATAGTGGAACCGGGTTTCGGTACCCAACCGTACCTTAAAGCCAAAGTGGACTTTCAGGGGGGGATGTGTGTCCACAACAAAACAGAACTGAGGAGAAGACCAGTCAGGGCAGGACAAAGAAATGTCCTAGGGGAAAAGTTGCAGTCGCAGTTGCCTCGAGCCATGTACCTTGAAAAGATAGGCCTCTTAAAGGAGGACGTACTGGCTTCTGGCTGCAAGGATGAGGCTCCCACTCCAAATGTTTTGAAAAACATTTCATGGGAATTAAGGAAGAAAAGTCGCCTGCACAAAAAGGAGATTTTAAGTCTCCAGGCAATGGTAAAAAGGAGCACCCACGCTGCAGAGGAAGTTCTACAAAAAGTACTTCTTCATCCGAAAGGGGTTCTCCTTTGGTCCCGAAGGAGCATTCAAATATACCAGGAGCGATGCCTGGAGGACATACTTTATCTTGATGCTACAGGTAGCATCAATAAGAAAGAAAAGGACTCTCCTCCAATTTATGTATACAAACTGGTGGTCAGAAATCCCCAAAACAAATCATCTCCACTACCAGTTGCGACTTACCTGACCTGTGACCACACCACCGCCTCAGTGACCTATTTCCTAGAAGCCTTTCAAACCAATGTCACAAGGGCTTAGGGACGCAGAGGCATTCGAGCACCCATCTTCATTATGTGCAATGGTTCTAATGCAAGGCATTTGTATGACATTTGCCCGAAAAAATCAGCATGACACCATCAACGCCTACTACAGGATAGCCAGTGGAACAGCAACCAATACGGACTTTGAGTTGCCTGTTCTCCATCGCTGTCTCAGTCATGTGATGAAGAACGCGAAAGACATGTGTTTAAAGTAGTAAGCATCACCTACTATGTCTTTTTCATGTTTTAATCTACATTAAATCTACATTACCTCACAGATTAATTTTGGAAAACATATTTTTTGTGAACGCAGAAGGTCTCAGAAGTAAAATAATATGTATCAGCCTTTTAATGCACAGGGGAAACCCAACAGCAAGTTCAATTAGTTTATAATACTCTCTCAACATAATATCAACAAGAACAAAATTAAATCCAAAAATGTTTTCTATTACTCAAACGTACAATGGTGGGTTCTGCTCTTGTTAATGATCACACATTTGAATGCTCTTAGCAGAGTAGCCTTGACATATCTTAACTTCAACTGTGCAAGTGAAAAACAAACGTGGTTCTCAGTAAATGTCCACTACAGACCTGCATATCATACATTCAACTAATATAGGCTAATGATTACTTGAAAACAATGTAATATTGTTTTTTAATTAAGGATTCGAGATACATTTTCTTAAAGATTTATACTTTTTTTTAATTTTCTATCCCACAGTGCACCAAAACACTATCATCTGGCTGTGCACACTTTTGGTTTGCTGACAACAGCTAACTCCTTGTGTGAGCTGGATGACATGTTGGAAAGTGCAGCAGTTGTCTTTTCAAGTCCATCCAGTGGGTCCAACGGTCAGAAACATTTTCAGAACCTGCAGTCTTGGCTAAAAAAGAAAGGAAATCAAATTGAGGAGACAGTGAAGTCACAGATTAATGCTGAGGATTTGAAAGTAAGTACTTTTTTTTCTAACAGTTCGATAATCTAACCAGACAAACTGGGTCAACTTTTAAGTTATTTTCAAGTAGTTAACACTATATTGTCCACAAACATTCACAGACATGTTACCTCGTTGGAAATCCTCCGTTGCTGTGAAGAATTTCCCATAATGCTGCGCTACAACTACTCGAAGCAGGCACGGCTTTTAACAGTAGATGGCGTAGTTGTGCCAATTTGGTAGAATTTAACCTATACCCATTCAACTATGTTATAGAGGCAACAACATTTGAGTTGAGGACAAAGGAAAGCCATGACTAGTTGTGTACTGACATTGAAACTGGCGTGTGTGATGGAGGATTATGGTGTAAAGACCAATAATTGTTTTGCACAGCATCTAGAGTACTTTCATGCCACAAGTGTATTTCCTCCAGACATCCTCCATGACTTTTTAGAAGGTGTGGTACCAATGGAGCAATGGAGTTAGCTCTGTGTTTACAAGAGCTAATAAGAAAAAAAACTTCCCCAGAAGGAAAACCATTGGGGGCAATGGTCATGAAAATTTGGCACTGATATGGCTTCTTCCCACCATTATTGGCACTGTGGTTCCTGCAGAGGACAAAGTTTGGCAGATCTTGATGGATTTAAAGGACTTGGTGGAATTAGTTTATCCCCAGTTTTTACAGAGGATGTGTTACAGTACTTGTCGATGAAGACTTTTGACATCAACAGTTATTCCAGAAGGTGTTTCCAAATGTCAGATTACGCCCAAAACAACATTACATTGAGCACTATCCACAGATGCTTCGCTGTTTTGGCCCTCTTGTGCATTTTTGGACCATTAGATTTGAGGGGAAACACAAAGTGTTTAAGAAAATAGTACATGATGCTCAGAACTTCAAAAACATCCCTAAAACACTTGCTTAGAAGCATCAGCAACTGATGGCCTATTATTTGTCATTACCCAATTTCTTCAAGCCTTCAGTGGAAAACTTTATTGTGAAAAATGTTAACAAACTAACTGCCCACATGAAAAATAGACTGATACTCCCTATCACCATCATGCACTTCATTCTTCTGGACTAAATGCAAGTGGCACTAGGTGAACATGAAGTTACAAAATGTAATTTAGCCATTAGAATTAGGTTTTAATTTAATTAGGTGGTTTTCAAAGTCATAACAGAACGCTATATGGGTGAAATTAGAAAATAACCTCATTACAAAAGTCTAAATGCACAACCCACACAGACAAAGAAAATGGATTGCAACTCTATACTCTTTTCACCAGTTGTAGGACCATGGCAGAACCAGAGACATTTTGTCTACGTGTCATCCTACCAGAGGGTGGAATTGAAAGAGTCACATTTGAACTTCGTCCGGATTCTGTCCCTAAGCTGACCTGTTTGCTGCGCCACAAACTGGACATCCCATTAAATTTTATGGTCCAATTTTACGATCCTGACTTTAATAAGCAGCTGGTAAATCTAAGCAGGATTGAGGAAATTCCGAACATGGGTACAGCCAAATTGGTGTAGACATTAGAGCATGACATTAGCTCAACATCAAGCTGGGCTAGTGATAGTGGGGAAAGTTCAAGCAGCCAAAGAACCTCTGCATGGTATTAAAAGTGCTCTAAGTGATGGGATGCGTTTTTTAGGCTACAACATTTTTCGTCACATATAGCAAACATCTCCTCACTATCTGCTAGCTGCCTGTCCCCTGAACACACTGTAAAAAAACTTGATCTCTGAAGACAGCTCAGGCTTCACAAATGGCAACAAAAACAAACTGGCCAACCTGCACCACGAACCATAACAAACAGTGTTCCAGCCAATAACCGACAAGAAGGAGCTGGTTGAGTCATCGCTGAAGCAGCGTTAGCACGTAGGCGACTTCCTCAGTGCATATTCAGTGTGTTCAGGGGACAGACAGCTAGCAGATACTGAGGAGATGTTTGTAAAATGTTGTAGCCTAAAAAATGGGTCACATCACTTAGAGCAGTGATTCTCAAATGGGGGTACGCGTACCCCTAGGGGTACGTTGGGTACTGTAGAGGGGTACGTGAGATTTTTTATATATATATATATATATATATATATATATATATATATATATATATATAAATAAATTTATTAATTTAAATTATTAATTAATTTAATTTAAAACATATACAAAATCATCTATGATTGCTAAAAATATCATACGAAAATAGGTTTAATAAAATGTTTATGTAAACCACATTTTTATATAAAATGTTTGTATTTTAAATGTGATTGTAAACTACTTACATCAGAGAAGAAGAATTTGAATCACGCCGAGCGGGAAGCCAGTTGCTTTACTGGAAACAAACAGACATTTAAATGAAATCTTTGTGAACGTAGCAATACTACAGCGGAGAACGGGGAGGATGAAGAAAACAAGAAAGCCAAAGTGGAGCCAACAAAATACCGTCAATATCAGGAGGGGAATGTTTTGATGGGATTCACGGCACCAAACGGCAACCCTCCCCAGGCGTTGTGTTTTTTCTGTGGGGAGAAACTAGCTAACAGCTCGATGAAACCGGCGCACCTCCAGAGACATCGCACCACCAAACATCAGTGTCATGTTGGAAAACCACCAGACTTTTTCAAGAGAAAACTTGCTGAGTTTAGATCATCGCAGGAAACAATGCGAAAAGTCTCCACAACATCAGCCAATGCACTACAGGCGTCATATGCGGTGTCACTGCTCGTGGCTAAAGCAAAAAAAGCCGTTCACGATCGCTGAGGACCTGTTACTCCCAGCCGCTGTTGTATTAGCTGATACAAATTCTGGACAAAAATGCAGCGGATAAATTAAAAACGGTGCCTTTGTCTAATAACACCGTTTCCCACAAAAAAGAAAGAATGGGAGCAGATATTGTTGAACAAGTTGTGGGAAAACTTGGCGAAGCATTTTCACTCCAGCTTGATGAGTTGGCCGATGTCAGCTGGCAAGGCACAGCTCATTGCTTTTGTGAGGTATGTGGATATCGACGACATTTACGAAAATGTACTTTTCTGCAAGATCTTAGAGGGGAAAACAACGGGAGAGGACCTTTTTAATGTTGTGGATAATTTCTTCATTGAAAACGAGCTGGACTGGAGAAACTGCAAGAGTGTCTGCACTGACGGACCTGCGTCAATCACAGGCCGTGTTAAAGGGCTCATGGCGCGTATTAGAAATAAACATCCAGAAGTGCAGTGGAATCACGGTGTCATACACGGGAAGCACTGGCATCCAAAAATATACAAACCCGATTCCAAAAAAGTTGGGACACTGTACAATTGTGAATAAAAACAGAATGCAATGATGTGGAACTGTCAAATTTCAATATTTTATTCAGAATACAACATAGATGACATATCAAATGTTTAAACTGAGAAAATGTATCACTTTAAGGGAAAAATAAGTTGATTTTAAATTTCATGGCATCAACACATCTCAAAAAAGTTGGGACAAGGCCATGTTTACCACTGTGTGGCATCCCCTCTTCTTTCTATAACAGACTGCAAACGTCTGGGGACTGAGGAGACAAGTTGCTCAAGTTTATGAATAGGAATGTTGTCCCATTCTTGTCTAATACAGGCTTCTAGTTGCTCAACTGTCTTAGGTCTTCTTTGTCGCACCTTCCTCTTTATGATGAGCTAAATGTTTTTTTATGGGTGAAAGATCTGGACTGCAGGCTTGCCATTTCAGTACCCGGATCCTTCATCTATGCAGCCATGACATTGTGATTGATGCAGTATGTGGTCTGGCATTGTCATGTTGGAAAATGCAAGGTCTTCCCTGAAAGAGACGACGTCTGGATGGGAGCATATGTTGTTCTAGAACTTGGATATAACTGTCAGCATTGATGGTGCCTTTCCAGATGTGTAGGCTGCCAATGCCACACGCACTCATGCAACCCCATACCATCACCGGGGATTTCCACTGGATGCGTAACGGCTGCGGACCGGCTCCGCTGCGTGTCTGCTGCGTGCTCCGCCGTCCGTCAATACCCACCGGGTCCGGATTTGTTGCGGAACGGCTGCGGCCGTGACTGACAGCTGTAGTCACGAGGACCCACAAGTTCTCGTGAATTCAAGTAGAATAGAACCACAAAACCAACAACAGTTTGTTTCCAGCCAAAGGAGTAGAGGGGAAGCAGCTCTGTGCTGTGTTTTCAAGGTGTAGTGCAGGGAAATATGATCCGCCGTGAGCACGGTGTATTTTATTTTGAAAATTAACCGGATATTTATTTTGTTTCGGTGCTCGACTTCCTGTCCCGCACTATCTGCCGTGTGCTGAATTGCTGCAGAGCTCTCCGTCGTCCGTCAAAAATAGAAGCTCTGCGTATCTGCTGCGGAGGCCTGCGGACTGACGGAACTGGGACGGAGTAGGGATGCAGATGTTCCGCAGTCTGTGGAAATACACAGATTGACTTTAATGGAAACCTAATGACTCCGACGACGTTCCGGACACGTTCCGCAGACGTTCCGCATCCAGTGGAAATTGCCGGTCAGAGATGCAGGCTTCTGAACTGAGCGCTGATAACAACTTGGGTTGTCCTTGTCCTCTTTAGTCCGGATGACATGGTGTCCCAGTTTTCCAAAATGAACTTCAAATTTTGATTTGTCTGACCACAGAACACTTTTCCACTTTGTCACAGTCCATTTTAAATGATCCTTGGCCCAGAGAAAACGCCTGCACTTCTGGATCCCGTTTAGATACGGCTTCTTTTTTGACCTATAGAGTTTTAGCCGGCAAGGGCGAATGGCACAGTGGATTGTGTTCACCGACAATGTTTTCTGGAAGTATTCCTGAGTCCATGTTGTGATTTCCATTACAGTATCATTCCTGTATGTGTTGCAGTGCCGTCTGAGGGCCCAAAGATCACGGGCATCCAGTATGGTTTTCCGGCCTTGACCCTTATACACAGAGATTGTTCCAGATTCTCTGAATCTTTGGATGATATTATGCACTATAGATGATGATAACTTCAAAAACTTTGCTATTTTTCACCGCAGCATTGGGGGAATTGGTGATCCTCTGCCCATCTTGACTTCTGAGAGACACTGCCACTCTGAGAGGCTCTTTTTATACCCAATCATGTTGCCAATTGACATAATGAGTTGCAAATTGGTCCTCCAGCTGTTCCTTATCTGTACATTTAACTTTTCCGGCCTCTTATTGCTACCTGTCCCAACTTTTTAAGGAATGTGTAGCTCTCATGACATCCAAAATGAGCCAATATTTGGCATGACATTAAGAAATGTCTCACTTTCAACATTCAATATGTTATCTAGATTCTATTGTGAATTAAATATAAGTTTATGAGATTTGTAAATTATTCCATTCCTTTTTTACTCACAATTTGTACAGTGTCCCGACTTTTTTGGACGTGTTGAATGACAGCATTAAAGTGATTAACTTCATTAAGTCAAGGCCACTCAATGCCCGACTGTTTCACCGCCTTTGTGAGGACATGGGCGCTGAACACACACAACTGCTGCTACATACAGAGGTGTGCTGGCTATCTAGAGGGAGGATACTGAACAGGCTGTTGGAACTACGGGCGGAGGTGCACACCTTTTTGTCAGAGCAAAGATCTCCATATGCCACATTGTTTGAAGATAAAGATTGTGTTATGATGTGTAGCGGGAGAGTGAGGACCCAAATGCAGAGTGGTGGAACTCAGAGATTTAATACAACAAAAAACAGCAGTACAAGGACTGAAACACTCACAAAATAACAAACCGACGGGCAAAACATAGGCAGGAGCAAACGGGCACATGCAGGAACAAACACAAGGGCATGACCACAAAACGATCTGACACAAGACAAGGGGAACACAGAGGCTAAATACATGAGGTGATGGGTAAATCAGAAACAGGTGAGACAACAGGTGACCGTTCAGGTCGTTGGCTAGGTGTCGGTCAATCGATGACCGACACCTAGCCAACGACCTGAACGAGTTCTACTGTCGATTTGAAAGACAAAAGGTCAGTCCTGACACCATCCCCCCACGACACCTCCCTACAGCTACAGCCACTGTGCATCACCTCCACCTCACCCACCTCAGCAGGGCCCTGGGCCCCCCACCAATGCCCTCCTTAAAGGTCTCCACCTCCACCCCCTACCCACCTCAGTGACGACTCTCTCCATCCACGAGAGGGACGTCAACAGACTCTTTAGGAGACAGAATCCCAGGAAAGCTGCTGGACCAGATGCTGTCTCCCCATCAAGCTTGAAGCACTGTGCTGACCAGCTGTCTCCAGTGTTCACAGACATTTTTAACACCTCACTGGAGACATGTCACGTGCCAGCCTGCTTCAAGACCTCAACCATCATCCCTGTCCCCAAGAAGCCAAGGACCACAGGACTTAATGACTTCAGACCCGTCGCCCTGACCTCTGTGGTTATGAAGTCCTTTGAGCGCCTTGTGCTTTCACACCTCAAAGCCATTACCGACACCCTCCTGGACCCCCTGCAGTTTGCCTACAGAGCCAATAGGTCTGTAGATGATGCAGTCAACCTGGCCCTCCACTACATCCTCCGGCACCTGGACTCTGCAGGAACCTACGCCAGGATCCTGTTTTTTGGACTTCAGCTCTGCCTTCAACACCATCATCCCGGCTCTGCTTCAGGAGAAGCTCTCCCAGCTTGGTGTGCCTGACTCCACCTGCAGGTGGATCACTGACTTCCTGTCTGACAGGAAGCAGCATGTCAAGCTGGGGAAACACGTCTCCAACTCACAGACCATCAGCACTGGATCCCCTCAGGGCTGTGTTCTTTCGCCTCTGCTCTTCTCCCTCTACACCAACAACTGCACTCTCCAGTCATCAGTCCGTCAAGCTTCTGAAGTTCACGGATCTATTACCTTCTCATCGGACTCATCTCTGATGGAGACGAGTCCGCTTACAGGTCGGAGGCTGACCACCTGGTGAAGTGGTGCAACCAAAACAATTTAGATCTCAACGCTCTAAAGACAGTGGAGATGGTTGTGGACTTCAGGAAGAACCCAGCCCCACCTGCCCCCATCACCCTCTGTGGCTCCACAATTGACACTGTGGAGTCTTTCCGCTTCCTGGGAACTACAATCTCCCAGGACCTCAAGTGGGAGCTGAACATCAGCTCCCTCGTCAAGAAAGCACAACAGAGGATGTACTTCCTGCGGCAGCTGAAGAAATTCAACCTGCCAAAGACAATGATGGTGCACTTCTACACAGCCATCATTGAGTCCATCCTCACATCCTCCATCATCATCTGGTACGCTGCTGCCACTGCCAAGGACAAGGGCAGACTGCAGCGTGTCATTCGGTCAGCTGAGAAGGTGATTGGCTGCAATCTGCCGCCGCTCCAGGACCTTTACGCCACCAGGACTCTGAAGCGTGCTGGAAAGATTGTGGCTGACCCCTCCCACCCCCGGACACAAACTCTTTGAGCCACTCCCCTCTGGCAGGAGGCTGAGGTCCATCAGGACCAAAACCTCACGCCACATGAACAGCTTTTTTCCCCTCCGCCACTAGCCTTATTAACAAGGCCCGGAAACCACCGTGACTCTCCACCTGGCTCTTCATGCCACTGTTCTCTCTGCTCTAATGCTCTTTGCTCTTTATTTATCTATTTTATTTTATTTCTATCTTTATTTTTAATTTAATACATACTGTGTACATATACTTATATTGTTTATACCTATACTTATATTGTTTAATATTACATTTAGAGAATGTGTGATGTGCACCAACAACACCAAAACAAATTCCTTGTATGTGTCAAAAAACGTACTTGGCAATAAAACCCTTTCTGATTCTGATTCTGATTCTGATTCTGAAGCACATCAGGGCGGGGCAGGACAATCACAAAGGAGGGAAAACACAGGAAGTAAATTGAATGAGACAAGACAGAAAACCAGACTATCAAAATAAAACCAGAACCAGAAATAATCACCAAGGAACAGGAGTGCACAATACAAACGCACAGTTAAAACAGGATAAACAAACACACAATGAACAGGGGAATAAGGAACAGAAGTAAACACAACAGGGAACAGAAATACAGAATACAAAACCGCAACGGAAATGTCCACAACCACAACAGATTGGCTTGCAAAGCTGTGCTATCTGGCAGATATATTCAGCAATATGAATGAGCTGAATGTGTGTCTGCAGGACAAGGACACCCACGTTCTGAACCTGTATGACAAGTGGGTGGCTTTCTGAAGAAAGCAGAGTTGTGGAAACGGGCATGTGTACAGGGGGATCTCACCTGCTTTTCTCAGGTGGATGCTTTCTTCTCCAGGGAAGATGTGGACAGAGCACCAGTGAAGTCCATCATAGAAGAACAATTGGCCAACCTGATTGTGCGTTTTAACTCATACTTTCCTGACATGGAGGAGAAATCTGCACAGCTCAGTTGGGTGAGAAACCCATTTCTTTTGTCAGAAGAAAGCAGAAACAAGCTCCCTCTCTGTCACCAGGAAAAACTCTTGAATGGGTCATCTGACTATGGCCTACGGATGAAATATGAAAACTCCACTCTAACGCCGTTTTGGGTGTGTGTAAAAAATGAGTACCCTGAGCTGGGAGAAAAGGCTTTGCAGCAGCTACTGCCCTTTGGATCCACATATTTGTGTGAGGCCTCATTCTCTGCAATGACTGCGATCAAAACAAAGCAGAGAAACAGACTGGGCCTGGAAAAAAGTCTGATCACTGCTGTGTCCTCACTAAATTATAAGTGCAACTAGAGCTGGGCAATATATCGATATTATATCGATATCGTGATATGAGACTACATATTGTCTTAGATTTTGGATATCGTAATATGGCATAAGTATTGTCTTTTCCTGGTTTTAAAGGCTGCATTACAGTAAAGTGATGTCATTCTATGAACTTACCAGCCTGTTGTAACTGTTCTATTATTTGCCTTTTCCCCATTTAGTCATTACTATGGAGGACTAAAAATGACAGAAGGAAAAATAAATAAATAAAAGTAGAAATAAATAAATAAATGCAATAATATAGTGAAAATAAATACATTTTGGTAATATAAATGGTTATTTCTGTATTTTTACATGTATTTATTTATGTATGCATTTCTATATGTATTTATTTATGTATTTATACATTTATTTATTTATTTATATATTTATTTCTACATGTATTTATTTCTACATTTATTTATTTATTTATTTATTTATTTATTTATGTATTTCCACATTTCTACATTTATTTATTTATGTATTTCCACATTTCTTTTTTCCTGCGCCTAGTATGCTAATTGAGTGGGCCGTGCAAACATCAGTCTGAAGAAGGATTGGTTAGCTGGGGGCCGCATCGCTAAGCAGACAGAAGCAAACGATCCATCTATCCATCTCTGGACGCAGGCTACTGACACTACCTATGAATGCTGCGGCTAGTGTGTAATACAATTTATGGTAATGAGTCGGGCGGTGCTTAACTGTGGATTGTCCGTTTTCAACATGGCGGTTGGGTCAGAAACTTTCCCATTTTAGAGGTAAACAGTACACTGAAATATATTTCTGAGAAGATTTAAGGCGATAAACAATCCAGCAACAGAATCTTGATTCATATTTGATCAGTATTGCCTAGTTTTATAGTTTGTTGTGAGCCTGATGCTTTGCTTTGGACGGTTCCATCATGCACTGCGCAGTCGGATCTACTGATTGACATCTTCTTAATCTATGGTGACATCCATCAGCAGATCCCGTGTGTCTCCAGCATTTTATGCATGTGGGGTCTCCAGCTGGAGAGACAAAATGGCTTCAAGTGGGAGGCCGCTGGCGGACCTGTTGCGCGATGTGGCTGACCAGCTCGAAAGCAGTGAGTTTCTACTCTAACTTCCTTCAGATCGACCCCAACACCCAGTGCAACCACATAAAGTGATTTCACGTTAGTAAACGTTAACAGACGCATTTGAATGACGTTAACTACCTAATTTATAATATCTGCAAATGTATTAACTTTAATTAAATTTACCAACCATGTGGCGTTAGTTAACATTGCATATCTTTTTGTGCAGCATCGGGTGGTATAATGGCGGCAAATTCATCACCTCAGCCGCCACATAAGCCTAATGTTGACGTTACACCCAACGTTACACCCAGACACTCAGTGGACGGTAGGTTTGCCTAATTTCAGACTTTAATGCACCCACACTGAAGAATTTGTGCATTGAATATAATGTTAGAAAAATTAAACCAGACACTGTCAACTAATGATCTGTAGACCATCGTTCTTTTGTTACTCAGTATATTTTTTATTAGGGATGGGGATCGAGACCCCGTTCTGAAAGGACCCAAACTTTCTCTAGAATCAGTAAGGTCCGAGCTTATCGGATACTGCTATCAATGTTTCTAATGATGGCACCGAAACGCGGTATTAAACGGGCCCGGGACTGTTTATCATCAGGCTGCAGCTTCCGCCTCCATTCTGTCGCGCACACAGCGCCCTGCAGAGACGCAGACGCCACTTCGTCGCTGTGGAGACGGGGAAGTTAAGTTAGCTCCAAACTACTCAATTTGCCGACAGCTACGCTCCTTAGGTGCAATAAAACCTTCGCGAGTAAAAATACACTACTTTATCAGTACACCTGTGTGTAAGGTAATGTAGGAAGGGTTAATTATCTCTGTCCTCAGTCTCTCATCCTGTATGTTATTTACAAGCACAGGCTAGCTTGCCAATTAGCCAAACGTTAAAAACAGTCTAAATAGAAAGCTGTCTGTCTGGAGCATAGACTGGTCTGTAGTCTTAAAAACTCAGCTGCTGGCAGAGACAAACCAGCCGCTGCCTTCTACCTGGTAACATTACCAGCAGCCAGTGAATAACAGCAGAGAGGAGGAAGAGGAGGGACTGATACAGACTGATTTCTAAATGTCACTCAGTATTGTGATGTCAGATATTAAGTGACTTTGCTGTTGTAAACATTAATGTGCTGCTCTAGAAACAACATTTAGCTGTATTTAAAACATTAAAGTCTAATCCTATAATTAATTTAAAAACAACCCGGCAGCTAATATGCACACTTGAATATATATTCAATTGCAAATCATATGTCATCTCAATATATAACAATGTTATCGCACAATGAATATTTTCCTCATAGCGTGCAGACCTACCTCATGCCCTTTGGGTCTGGTCTTACCAAAAAATAGTAAAGTATCGATAGTGGGATCGATAAAGACTCTGATCGTTAAGCAGTCTCATTAAGGGTATCATTATCAATAAAAATTAACGATCACCATCCCTAGTTATTATTGTTTTCTACCATTCTTTTATAAATGTCTGGCCTCATCTTTTGAATCACAGCCGAGGTTTCAAAACTGTTTGGCCCATACGCACGTGGAGGGAGAAGGTTGACAATGCGGCGATCCCCTGCTGTACCCGTACAACTTCACTCATACACCCATTTATTCTATATAAAACGTGGCGTTAGTCCCCAATCGATGTGTTAAACAGAGGCTCGCTGCTGCAGGGTTAGGGGAGAAACGTCTTACATTTCAAGGTAAATAAGACATTATGACTACAATGTAGACTCTGTTTAAGTGGATGTCTTTATAATGTATATGAATTTATGATTCCAAAAAAAGTCACCTTGAAAACATGAATTACTTTTTATGTGTGAAATTTCAGTTGTTAGTTATAGTATGCCTTCTCTTTTCAGGTATTCAGACAAATCCAGAGGAGTTCAGAGAATTCCTTTTAGCGGCATATCCTAAGCTCAGACAGGGGGGTGGATTTGAACTGCTAAAAATATCTGGAACAACTCGGAGTCGTGAACTGGTCCTCATCCCCTGTCCCAATGATGGCTACCATGTCCGATGTCTAAAGGAACCACAAACTCAGATTGGTCATGCAATAATTTTTATCCGACCACTTCAGAGGAATCTGAATCTGGATCCTGTAAGTTTCTACTACTGTTCTCTTCTTAAAAATGGAGACTATGAATTTTGTTTTATTATTTTTTTGTGGAATTTTAAAATGATCTCTCCTACAGATATGTGGACAAGAATGCAGCAGTGAGCTGGTTGGGCCAATCCAGAAATGTGTGACTTGTGGAGAAGAATTCTCTTGTTCAAGTATTAAGGCTCATAGTGATGAATGCATGAGGTACGTATCAGTTCATGCATATTGCATGTGTAGCCAGACAAGGGGCACGAGGTCCACCATCAGCCAACAGTTGAAGAGCATCGTGTGTGTTTGAGTGTGGATGTTGAATCAACCTTGTAGTGCAAAATGTATAACAAAAGAAGAGGGCAAATGTTATGACAAACAGCATCTATGTGATGTTTTAAATATGAGCCCATAAGTTCCTCTTTGTATTCCAAAAGGCCAAAAGCCAAAATGTGGAGGTCTGCATGTCCTGAATATTGTTCAATTTAAAGGTCCAGTGTGTAACAATTAAAAGGCTTTATTTACAGAACATGGCAGGAATAAAATCATCATAACTATGTTTTCATCCGTGTGTGATCACCTAAAAATATGTTACCTTAGAATGACCCTTTGTTTTGAAAAGAAAACGCAGTATTGTGGCTGGGGCCTAAATGGATGTTAAAACACTGACCGACAATTATGTGGCGTTGGCGCAATGGATAAGACTATGCCTTTGGTGTGAGAGACCTGGGTTCAATTCCCCACTATGACCCATCCACCATGGTGTCCCTGAGCAAATAACTTAACCCCTAGTTGCTCCAGAGGCGTGCAACCTCTGACAGCAGCTTAGCAGTAAGCTAAATGAATAAAACGTAAATGTAAAATGTTTCTACAGACTCCATTGGTCCTCACTCATGGAGTCTGTCATGTTGAACATACATGTTTCTACAGTAGCCCAGAATAGACAAAAAGAATATATATATATATATAAAAATGGTATTTTGTTTTTTTGTGCATTTTTCACAGCCACCATAGCTTTTCCTTCCTGTTATGAAGGAGAGAGTGAGGGTAAAGCAAGGGGGTTACACTGATAGATGCCACTAAATCCTACACAACTGTCCTTTTCAATGTTTTATTTTAATATGCCCTTCCTTTTCAACTTGTAATAGCACATTGCAGTCTTTATTTAAATTTGTCTTGCAATATAAAAAATACACCAAAACCAACATAACCAAAACCCCCTCTATTTATACAAGACTTTTCCAGAGCAGTGTTGAGGTACAAATGGAGGTAGCCACAGAAAGCGACCCCCCACTACCCCAAAGTGAAGGTAGATCTGTGAGCACATTGACAAGACCACATGAAAGTCAGACAGCAAGGGCCAGCATGTCAGGCCCACATCAGGGAAATATACCAGCCTCAGTACCACGTCAGGGACATGTGCCTACTCCTCAGACCAATGATCTACTTTCCTTTGAGGAAGGAGGCTTTGCTGGTCTGTTAACTTGAAATTACACATTGCATGATTTATTTTAGTAATTTGTTGTTCTCAACATATATGGATTAAATACTCCATCTATCAAGAGAGAGAAAATTATATATATTATAATATATATTGTGTGTATATATAATTGATGTTTTTGTGTTTGTTTTTTTACCATGTTAGATTGGGAAATTGAGCCAGATCCTGCAAAGGCAGCAAAGATGTTCAAAGACAACATTTTGAATCTGCATGCAACTGGAAAACCTCAGTCTTGCCATGGATCTTGGAGACAGTGCAGAGGATAGGGAAAGAACAATCCTTTATTTTTATAAGAAGGCTCATGTTGAGTGGGCTTCCCCTTTGACATGCACACTGAAGGGTGAGTGTGTGTGTGTGTGTGTGTGTGGTGTGTGTGTGTGTGTGTGTGTGTGTGTGTGTGTGTGTGTGTGTGTGTGTGTGGGGGGGGTTAAACAAGCTAAAAGATTCATTTTTTTTGTTTATTAAACCTACATTTATACAGGGCAGGATAGCAAAGCATACATGTTCTTTTATAGCAATTTTGTGTTTGCAGTTAAATCACAAGGAAGATAACAAATGTAACAAACACGTGCAATGTGCAAGCTCAGTGAAAGCAGTCACAAGCATGTGTAGAACAGTTATTGGGAATGGTCTTTAAGCTATGGACAGGTAGAGGTGTTTATATCTTTAGTTGACATAGCGATTTCTGCACTAAAGCAAACTACATTTTAATTTTTTGTTTACTGACATATACGCTGTGTGTTTTGTCTGCTCAGGAGATCCAGCAATTGGTGATGGCGTGACTCGCCATTTCTTTGCAACAATCATGTCCAAACTTCAGCATGGTTTTGATGTCAGTTTTGGTAAGCAAACATTTGTATTTTTATTTGATCCATTTATTTCGCACTTTTTATGAGGCATTCCTTCACTGTAAATCTGATGGTGCTTGTTTATCAGCCCTGCCTGATACCGAAGAGGTACATGTGAATATAGCTATTTTTAACCTATTGCTTTCTTAATAGACTGCAAGATAAAGTTACCTTTAGTATCCAGTGGCTAGTACCAATGCTGTACATAGTATAATATCCTTATTCTTTACATTACCTTCTATGTGGTGTGACTTTTCTTTTTCATTGTAAGGGCCAGGGGGAACTCTTCTATTTGATTCCCTCCACTTCCCACTTCCTTCTAGAGAACGACTTTTTTTGTTGTTGCTGGCCGAATGATTGGCCATTCATTCTTACATGATGGGCCATGTCTCGGTGAACTGAGCCTGGCAATCCTACATGTGCTCTTTAATGGATCCCCAGAAGAAGCCACAATAGATATTAAGGACTGTGCTGACCTTGATATCCGTGATACAATTAAGTTGGTATGATTACTTTTTTTTCCAAAACATTTTAATGATAATATGTGAGATAGCTAAAATACTATCTATGGTGGCCTTTTTTTTATTTAACCTTAATTTTAACAGAAAAAGTCACATTGTGACAACGTATTTTTTACAAGGAGGTCCTGAGAGCTCAATGCACTGCAACTGAAGGAATCGTGCAAATCCTGTATAACAGAAACAAAATTAGGAAAATCTCTTATCAACATGACAACACAACCCTGCAAGACAACACATTTCAGAAATGCTCTGCAAATACCGAAAATGACAATATTCCAGAGGACACTGAATACGCCTGGACTCACTTGTTGCTATGTGTTTGTGGCCTTTGTGACGAATAAAATCACAAGAGGTCTGTGTAACATCTGTTATGTGTTGAAAGCAAAGTGACAGCATGGAACTCGCAGGACCTTGCAGAGCTAAAAAGTGGAATTCTATCAAGTCATTTAAATTTCTGAGGAGATTTATTTGAACTTTGCTATGTTTTGGTATTGTGTAAAAAACATATTTCAAGTATGAAAACTAAGTCGTCTTAAGAAATCAAGTATTAATTCCAACTTTCATTATTAGCTTCATGGCACAGCGGAACTGTCATCTGAAGAAAAGCACACCATCAATGAGCTGGCAATGTCCTGGGATTCACATCAGAGAACAGGAGGTGGCTGCTTGACAAAGTGCTACTCCATGCTGTGAGTATTCTATACTTAACAGATCATATACATCCCACTGACTGATCAGAAATGGTGTTTTGATGGACTGGATTTTGGTTTTTGTTCCTTTGAGATACATTATATATTAGATATTGTTACAAGAGCTATGAGTTGAAGAAGACTGCTGGCTTTTTAACAAATATTTTGCAGGTCCTTGGAAGAACCTCCAGACAAGTAAAACAATTACGACGTGGTTTAAAAGAGACATTGATCTGGCCTTTGGTAACAGAGAGGAAAGACACAATTCCAATTCTCTTTCCAAGAATGTCTGATGTACAGTGCACACCACAGGTAAATGTCAAGTCAAAAACACTCTTTACCCATGGTCGTTTCAGTACATAACCACAATTAACTTGAGAGAAGAGCTCCAATAATTAGTTGCTTGGCTGAAACAATTCTGTAACTATTTTGTTAATCAAAGTGTACCTGTAATGAAACCTGTTGAAGAAACTGTAAACAGCCATTACTTTTCCCTTCAGCTACACTTGTCATTGGATTGCAAACTCACTACATCCTGACCATACTGTAATCACACAACTTATATGGACTCTCTATATCTATATGGCAGTTTATTGTAATAATTTTGTCTTGGCTGTTTAGGAAAAGCAGGCGTTAACGGATTGCTAAAAAATATTTTGGCAGATGGTCTTGGACAAGATCAACTGGCCCACACAGGACGAAGAGGAAGACAGTGATGTCTCTTTGGAAGATACATGTAGAATCACAGGATTCCTTCGCACGTTTGTTGACAACGGTAAGTTAAAGTGTACTTAATGTAATAGTCCCTCACAGGTTATTTAACTGGAGCTCTGTAATGGGACAGAGAAATAACTGAAGCTGACACAAGAATGTGCTTCCTCTATTTGAATATTTCAGTGTGGGTCTTACAGTAACAAACCAAAGCACATATTTGATAATAAAATGATAATAGTGAACCTTTTGGTTTTTGCATTAGACAGACAGCCATTATCAACAATAACAGAAAAATGCCCTGCCCTTTCTTCTCTCCTGTGGTAGCCTCTCCAAACATACTTGGAAAACTTGTGCAGTTCTGGGTGGGCTGGAATGTGCTTCCCAAACAGTTGGATGTTGAAGTGGTGGACAGCAGCTTCCCAAAGTCTTCCACCTGCTTCCACGCTTAAACTCCCAGGACATTACAAAGAATATAGTGTCTTTGAAAGAGAAGTCCATTTCGCTATTTTGCATGTTGATACTGGTTTTGGAATGGTCTAAGGACATTCATCAATTCATCAATTCATATAATGTGTGCACCATAACATCATTTTGTTATATTGTTGCCTTTGATTTTTTTCAAAAATTAGTACAGTAAAACTGTACTGAACAGCAGTGAATGACTTCAGAGTTAAAGAATAAAAAGCATTTGCATGTAGCACCTAGTTCTGTGTGTAAAACTGTGCAAGTAAAGGATGCAAGCTTGTCATGTGTTGAGGCATAATTTTATTAAGTACTTTATGTAAAGCATTTCTGTGTTTGGTTCAATAACACTAGTCAATTGGTATAATTAGTGTAATACATTAAAGAATGCTGCATTAAGTTTATTAAAGAGAGTTCCAGCATTCTGGTAAAGTTAATGTTGTCTCAATGGCATTGCATGTTGGGACACTTAATGCAGCTATTCTTAGCATTATTATTTACAGCAGTGCTTTTCCTGCTTTAAGTTGTTCAGTCAAAAGATCTGCATATATTGTTAAAAAAGAGACAAATTGGAGTTCCCTTTTTTTTCTCCATATGTTTTTCTGAAACAACCAGTACTTGTTCATTGTGATTTACATAATGTCTGTCTCTTTCTTTTCATTTAAGCTAAATGCTTCAAAACAACAAATATTAACCACAAGGGACAGTTACGTACAAGGATGTCCAACAGGCTTGAATTGTGTACAGGACAAATTGGTTCATGAGTATGTTGTACAATGCAGTAAGTATTTTATATGAAGACTGCTGTCAAATAAAGACACTGATTTCTCTCAGAATTGTCTTTCATTGTGATTTTAACAAGAAAATTGGAATCTTACAGGAAATCACCATTAGTATCACAGCTGTTATAAAGTACAGCATTAACTACTACTTGCTTCTTGTTTAGGTTAAACCTTCTGTATCTTACACCTTTTGAATCCGGAATTTACAGGAGCATTTCTGATAACTGGCTCACAGTTTGTATGTAGACATCCAACACATTGGACAGAGGGCCATCAGGTTTTGGTAGTCTTTGTATTTTCTGCTCTGTCAGCGAGCGCTGTAGCTGAACTTCAGGGACCACACCAGGCTGACGATAACCATTTGGTCCAGTCCAGTCAACGCCATACTCCATGTCAACCTTTAATGCAGAAAACGGTGATTAAGTCATTGTGGTAATTATCAAATTAGTTTGTGGATGAGAGAGCTATAATGTTTATTTACCACAAATTACTGCCCCTTGTTTAATCCCAACATTATAGCAAGAAAAAAAAATTAAATTCTCCATTTAGTTCCGGGATATCAATCTAACTTACAATATTCTACTGATGGAGGTGTGCAGTACAGGACTGTTGAATGGTCTGTACCTGGCTTAACAATTGAAACACTGTAGTTGTACAATATCAGCTGAGGTGGTTAGAATGTAGACATACTATGTAGGACATAGAAAAATAATAAATTCAAACCTGCATGGGGTCCTGCTGTGCCTCATCTTCATGGCGAGACCACAGCTGAAGTGGGGACTGATTTCCCTCAGTCCTCAGTCGGTGGCAGTTCCAGCCACGCTGGAAAACCTCAAGGTGCTTCTGAACGTGAGGCAGAAAGCACCAACGTAGAGCAAACACATGAACTTCGCTGTCAGGATTTAGAAGCCCTTCTCTCTCAAGGTTGTTAAAGATGCTGTAGAAGAGATCAAGCACTCCGGTGTAAACGTCTCTCCAGAGCCTCTCTATTCTTATGGGAAAAAAGGATTTCAGGCCGGTCCGGGCAGTTATTTTCCACCACTATCCTCGGGCCGGGCCGGGCCGGGCTGGGCCGGACCCTTGATCAAGCATTTGTGTTTTTTTTAATCATTACTTTAGCCTAATTGGGTGGGGAGAAAGCTATGCCATAATCAGAACTATTATCTATTTAGGCCAAAGTAACAAATGTGTCCAAAAAGTTACACAAGTTGGACTACAGTTAGGGGAGCGCGGGGCACAAAGTAACACTTTTTGGTTTTGGTTAAATATTTCTCAAACCATTTGAGTTTTACTGCTCATATTTTTATACAAGCAACATATATATCTCTGCTACAAAGGTGCACTGAAAGTTTGTTTGTAGGACCTACCGTTCTTGAACAATTCCCCCGAGAGTGGCGATAGGTGAAATGTTACAACCTGCCCCATATGCGGGGTTAGTTGTAACAGATAGAGGGTTAGTTGTAACACTTGTTAAAAAAGTTGGATTTAACACAAATAATTCAATAGCATTGTGCTATACAACTAATAAAACTGTATAAAACACGTTTTTACTAAACTCTGCATAATATAATAGTTTAATTTATGGATCTATTAAAAAATAATAAAAATAAAAAAAATAAAAAATAAAATGTAAAAAATAATAATAAAAAAAAATCTCATTCTGTGGACAAAAGAAATGCAATATATAGTTGTTCACGCTGTACTTAAATACGTTCAAAATATTGGTTTTGAAACATTAATGCAAATTGAAGACTTTGTGAATTAGAAATTGCATGTAATTATAGGTGCGGCTTAGTTGTAACAGCGCGTTACAACTAGCGCCGCTGTGACGCGTTTACTTCAGGACCGGCTAGCACTTGCTAAGCGATGGTCACATCTTTTAAAATGGTACGATGTTTTAGCCAAGAGGATGGTGATCAAGGCAATATAACATTAGATACACTGACTTTCACACACTCTTTAGAAATCGAAAAATACTTCTGACCAAAAAAAATACTTTTATGACGCCAAAACACAATTTCTTCTCCCTCTCGGAGACAGCGGACGTAAACAGAATTCCTAATTGGCTGGAATGGCGATGTGATTACATGCCCTGAAGCACATCCAGTTCTACACTGTGCAACTATGGAACGCCCAAAAGCTCTCATTACGTCACTTTCCTACCTGTTTTGAACGGTCAGGACGTCGTCTTTTACGTCGTCTAATGACAAAACGCCGTAAAAAACGCCGTGGAATGCTCATCTAACGCCGCTTTTTACGTGGCTCGGTACGCGTAACATAACGCGTCAGAAGACATGTAGTATATATGATAATGAGTTCCACCCTGTCTTTTCCAAAGCCAATACATTTGTACTGTTATCAACCAATCAGTAAAGAACAACATCAGACCACATTAATCCAACCCAGCACAAGTATGAACAAAGCTTGGTGGATTTGGGAGAGATTTTCTTTTTTGTACAGTTTATTTTTCTATTACTTTGGCAATCGGTAAACTAAAATTGTAGGCAGATAAACTGTATTGTGTTATCTTTGAATAGGTTATCATTTGTGGAAGGTTTACTTCAGATATAATTATATAAAGGGGACTGATATTGTCCTAACTCGCTTTTGGTAAAATAAGTGCACCAACCTCCAATAATTAAAACCACGGACTTTCACCTAGCAAAATGAATGAGCTAGTTTTGATTGATATTGCTGTATTGTAGCTGCATATTAAGTAAATAACGTCTGTGTTTCCCCCTACTTTTATTAATAGAACCAATACAACCATCCAGTTGATTTGAAGAGCCACAATCCAAACATAATGCAAGATATCCACTAGGGGGCACTCACACTATAGAAATTCGTTTTTAACAGGCTTTAAAGACTTGAAGTGTATACATCCGTACCAACTATTGATGTAACAAGTCCACCAACATGCTTAGGCCTACTTCCTACATTATTAGGTAAAAGGAGATGTAGGTAACAGGACAAGTAAGTGGCCTAATGATAACGTAAATAGTGAAATTGTAGGCTTTCAACTGGGAGTAGCCTATATTGGTGTGTGCAACTGACTGTTCAGCAAATGCACAACTTCTGTGTAAGCTTTCATTCAGCAGGTCTTGGTTTGGATGCAGCAGCACAGACGATTGGACCACTGGAGGCAGAACATCAAGTCTGTTCCTACACGATGCACCTTGAAACCTGGTCTGGTAGAACTTCTCCACAAAGAGCAAATCTGATTAGGTTTTCAGCCACCTTCATGACATTGTGGATGGACTTCCTGGCCTGTGGAAAGGCGAAGCCCTACCACAGCTAGGTTTTCAGCTACTATCTACACATAAGAAAAAAGTCCAGATCTTATCTTTTTAGATTTAGCTAGAAACCAAAGATTAGATGATTTTATTAGACTGTTTAATGCAAATGGTGATGCTTTTGTGATTTAATCCTAAAGCATATTAAAGTAATAAACTACATCTGAGTTGTTGTTCCTCCTTTCATTAGCCTAATCAAACCTCTACGTGGCACTAAGACACTCACTTAAATAAGTAGGCA
>JABUOV010000608.1:0-19861 GCA_025617405.1 Perca schrenkii
AAATCTGGCAGTGGAGCCAGAGAAAGAGCCCATGCCAAAGAAACTACTTGACCATTGTCTTTCAAGTCAGTGACAGATCGGAGCCGCATTTCTTTGATTGTTAATTGCTAAATCAGTGTTTTACGTGGCTCGTTGGTCTAGGGCTATGATTCTCGCTTCACCTGGTTATCACAAAATTTGAAGTTGTCACTAGTGTCAAGTCCACCCAGATGGTGGTGACAAGGCTTTTTTGTTCACACACAAAGTAGAGAATTGGTAATAGGCAATGAAGCCAATAAACTTTTTCTAATTTATTCAAAAAACTGAAGACTTTGTTCTCAGCAGTCGACTTGCATTTGAACCTATCTGGCCTTGGAAGGCCCTGGAATCCCCTAACCCTTCTTGCAATTAACATGAAATGCCAGATAAGTAACCTGCAGCTGAGAATAGTGTAGGGAAATGGTCCTTGTGCTGGAATCCATTATTTTGACATCTTTTCTAAAGTCATCGGGTTCTTACCAAATCCTTCATTTAAAGTCCACATTAGAAATAAGTTCATCCAGATGGTGGAAACTACGAATATTTGCTCTTAGAGGTCAATTTGCGTCACAGGATATGGCTCTCGTTTATCGTTGGTCTAGGGGAATGTTTCTCACTGGAAAGCTTATATGAGTTGATTAAGTCACAGTTACACACTTAGCTTTTTCAGTACGGTTATGCTGTCACTTTTGACTGAAATATTCAAGTTCGAAATTTGGTAAAATGTTGGCATCAAAAATAATCACAAAGCTAAATCTGGCAGTGAGCCAGAGAAAGAGCCCATGCCAAACAAACTACTTGACCATTGTATTTGAAGTAAGTGACAGATCGGAGCCGCATTTCTTTGATTGAAAATTGCTAAATCAGTGTTTTACGTGGCTCGTTGGTCTAGGGGTATGATTCTCGCTTCACCTGGTTATCACAAAATTTGAAGTTGTCACTAGTGTCAAGTCCACCCAGATGGTGGTAACAAGGCTTCTTTGTTCACACACAAAGTAGAGAATTGGTAATAGGCAATGAAGCCAATAAACTTTTTCTAATTTATTCAAAAAACTGAAGACTTTGTTCTCAGCAGTCGATTTCCATTTGAACCTATCTGGCCTTGGAAGGCAAGGCAAGGCAAGACAAGGCAAGGCAAGGCAAGGCAGCTTTATTTGTATAGCACATTTCAGCAACAGGGCAATTCAAAGTGCTTTACATAAAACATTAAAGAGCAGTTAGAAAACAATTAAAAACAATTTTAAAACATTAATAAACAAATTAAAACAAGAATAAAATTGATATTGCAGTATAAGAATAAAAGGTGCAGTGCAGTATAAGAAATTAAAGTTAATATTATTTAAAGAAAAGCAACATCAAAAAGATAGGTCTTTAGCTTAGATTTAAAAGAACTGAGAGTTGCAGCGGACCTATAGTTTTCTGGGATTTTGTTCCAAATATGTGGAGCATAAAAACTGAACGCTGCTTCCCCCTGTTGAGTTCTGACACTGGGGACAACAAGTAGACCTGTCCTAGACGACCTGAGAGGTCTGGGTGGGTCATAGTGCAGCAGCAGATCAGAAATATATTTTGGCCCTAAACCATTTAGTGATTTATATACCAGTAAAAGTATTTTGAAATCAATTCTTTGAGGCACTGGAAGCCAGTGTAGAGACTTCAGAACTGGAGTGATGTGATCCACTTTCCTGGTTTTAGTGAGGACTCGAGCAGCAGCATTCTGAATCAGCTGCAGCTGTCTGATGGATTTTTTAGGGAGACCTGTAAAGACACCGTTACAGTAGTCAAGTCTACTGAAGATAAAAGCATGGACAAGTTTTCCCAGATCCTGCTGAGACATAAGTCCTTTAACCCTTGATATATTTTTAAGGTGATAATAAGCTGATTTTTTAATTATATTAATGTGGCTTTTAAAATTCAGGTCTGAGTCCATGACTACACCAAGATTTCTGGCTTTGTTTGTTGTTTTTAACATTGACGTTTGAAGCTGAGCGCTGACTTTTAATCGTTCCTCTTTTGCTCCAAAAACAACCACCTCCGTTTTTTCTTTTTCTTTCTTTAATTTAAGAAAGTTCTGGCACATCCAATCATTAATTTGTTCAATGCACTTATTTAATTGTTGTATTGGGCTATAGTTCCCTGGCGATAAGGTTATGTAAAGTTGTGTGTCATCTGCATAACTATGGTAACTTATTTTGTTGTTTTCCATAATCTGAGCCAGTGGAAGCATGTAGATGTTGAACAGAAGAGGCCCCAGAACTGAGCCTTGGGGAACTCCGCACGTCATATTTGTATGCTCAGATGTATAATTACCTATAGACACAAAGTAGTCTCTATTCTTTAAATAGGATTCAAACCACTTTAGTACTGAGCCAGAAAGACCAACCCAGTTTTCCAATCGGTCAAGCAATATGTCATGGTCTACTGTATCAAATGCAGCACTGAGATCAAGTAATACTAAGACTGAAATTTTGCCACTATCTGTGTTTAAGTGGATGTCATTAAAGACTTTAACAAGAGCCGTCTCAGTGCTGTGGTGTGGTCGAAAACCTGACTGGAAGGCATCAAAACTGTTGTTTAGCGATAAGAAAAGGCTGAGTTGTTGAAAAACCACTTTTTTCTATTATTTTACTTAAAAAATGGAAGGTTTGATATTGGCCTATAGTTGCACATTAGTGTCGTGTCTAGATTGTTCTTTTTTAGGAGTGGCTTGATGACTGCAGTTTTCAGGGCCTGTGGGAAGATACCTGAGAGCAGAGATGTGTTTACAATCTTTAGAAGATCAGAAGCCAAACAAATCGAAACATTTTTGAAAACACCCGTTGGTAGAATATCAAGGCAACAGGAGGAGGTTTTCAGATGTTGTATAATGTCCTCCAGGTTTTTAAGGTTGATCGTATGAAATTGTGTCATGTTGGAATTTGTTTTGCGTGAACACTGTGACAACACATATCCCGTACTTGATATGGAAGCACTGACTGTTTGTCTAATTTTGTCTGTGAAGAAGGAGGCAAAGTCATTGCAAGCCTTGGTAGACAACAGTTCAGATGCTACTGGTACTGGAGGGTTTGTTAATCTATCAACAGTAGCAAACAAAGCACGTGAATTATTATTGTTTCTGGCGATAATGTCAGAGAAAAAGGACCGGCTTGCATTTCTTAGTTCCAGATTATAAATGTGAAGTCTCTCTTTATAAGTGTTATAATGGACCTGGAGATTAGATTTTCGCCAACTGCGTTCAGCTTTTCGACACTCTCTTTTTTCTGTTCTCACACCTATAAAATTTCTCCATGGAGATCTTTTCTTACCAGAGACAGCTTTGACCTTAGTGGGAGCAATAGCATCAATAACATTCGTAATTTTACAGTTGAAATTATCTACAAGCTCAGTGACTGAGGCCCCAGTGAGAGCGGGTGTAGCAGAGAAAAGCTGAATGAATGCTTCACTGGTGTTTTCAGTGATATAACGTTTTCTGATTAACTTTGTTTGAACACTTTTGGGCACAGAGATAGTGCCGTTAAAGAAAACACAGGAATGATCAGAGAGAGCAACATCAGTCACCACAACCTTGGGAATGTTCAGACCCTTGGAGATAATCAAGTCCAGAGTGTGCCCCTTATTGTGCGTGGGCTGTGTCACATGCTGAGTCAGTCCATAGCTCTCAAAAACACAACACAGTTCTTTGGTCCCTCGGTCCTGGGGGTTGTCAACATGAATGTTAAAATCACCAGCAATAATTACACGGTCAAAGTTAATACAGATTATAGACAACAGTTCATTAAAATCGTCAAAGAAGGATGCACAGTATTTGGGTGGCCTGTAGATATTTAGAAGTAGAGCTTGAGGGGAGGATCTTAGCTGAAGAGCCACATATTCAAAAGAAGCAAAATTTCCGTAAGATATTTGCGTACATTGGAATGAGTCATTAAACAAAATGGCGACTCCACCTCCTTTCTTATTCACTCTATTCTCACTCATAAAACTAAAGTTAGGGGGTGCTGACTCAATAAGAACAGCAGCACTGTTATTATGGTCCAACCAAGTTTCAGTTAAAAACATAAAATCAAGATTGTGCTTGATAATAAAATCATTGATTAAAAATGATTTTCCCGCCAATGACCTAACGTTTAGTAGGGCTAGTGTTAGTGCGTTTTCATTTTTTGGGACAGACTGTGGCTGACGAGGAATGGATGCTAAATTTGCAAAGTTTGCAGTTACGTGCTAATTCGCCGTTCTTTTTCTATTACCTATCACAACAGAAATTGTGGAAGAATCTAATACGCAGGGCCCAGGCTTGTCTTGGAAAGAGTCATGAGTGTTACTAGGCATGCAACCTGGACCCGGCTCATATCAGGTAATGCTTACTGCATTTTGCACACAAGCATCCTTATCAGTTTGGGGAGAGTGAGTTAGCTGCCGTCCTTGAGGGGGCAGAGGTGCCTGGCCTTTTACGATGGGAGAAGGAAGGGGGGCATACTTGGTTCCAGCATTCACCAGCTGCTTCATCTGGTCAGTGAACTCCAACATGGGGATGGGGGAAAGAGGGGAGAGCGACGTATCCTTAAAACGGTCCTCAAAGCTCTCGGGGTTGTCACAGGGGCTTGAGGAGTGTTGGACGGGTGAGAAGGGGTGTTGAGATTTCTCATCTCCGGTCTTTGGTCTCCCATGGTCAAATCTTTGCTCAGGTGGGGGCTGTGGTAGCTCACTGCCGCACTTTGTTGTGTCTTCCTCTTGTTTTGGTTCATCTTGTCTCGTGTCCTTGGCCAAGGGAGCAGATGTGTGGTGCAGAAAGTAAAGTAGGCTAGAGGTGAACAGCTTTACTCCTGGCTTGTTGAGGAATAGTCCATCTGCTTTAAAAAGATGTCTGCAGCCCCAGAAAATGTTAAAATTGTCAATGAACTGCAGAGAATGGTTGTTGGTACATGCAGTTGAAAGCCATCTGTTCAGTGCCAACAGTCTGCTGAATCTCTCAGCTCCTCTCCTGACTGGCGGTATAGGGCCACTGATAAACACCTTTGCGTTTAGGGAGCTGACTGCGTTCAGCAGATTCATAAAGTCACGATTCAGCACCTCAGACTCTTGCTTTACAACATCATTTGATCCTATATGCAGTATAATGTTCTTCACAGTTGGGTGTGCTGCTATGATATCCTGGATTCTTTGGGCCAAGTCAGACACCATGTCTTTGGGAAAACAGAGTATTTTGGTGTTTTTACTGCTTTTTATATCTTTCACAGCAGAGTCACCCACAATCAGAGTTTGGGGCCCAGTCGTTAGCTTTCTCTGTAGCTTTTTACTTTTAGAATTGCTCTCAGTCCTTACCCTGCTGTGTGACGATGAGACGTAATCCATGTCATGTCCAGGGTCCTGCAGCAGAGGAGCAAATCTGTTCTTCACCTGCACACTCCGTTGTTGGGGAGGCATTTTGTTGCTGATTTTCCCTTTTGCAGCTGTCCACGGCTGTGTCCTACTAAGCATAGGGGTTGAAGAGGCGCTCTGCCTGGATGGTAATGCAGGCCAGCCGGTCGTATCACAAATCTCAGGGCGCTGTGTCCTGCCCGTTAGTCGTCCTCCCATTTCCCAGGAAAATGATTTACTCTTAGGCTTTGCACCAAGAGAGTTCCAGGGAGGACTGCCACTTGTAGATTTATCACCCATTCCACAGCCCTCTTGTTTCTTTGTGGTCTTGCTGGTGCTAGTTAGCGGTGTGTTAGCATGCTTTTGTCTATTGTTTTGGGTCACTGGTAAAGTGGTGTCATTTCCATATGATCCGTTCACTTCCACGTTTACTTCTTACCGGTAAATTTTGGTTTCCAGAACTGCAATCTTCTGAAGGAGTTTGTAGTAGTCCTCTATGGAGAAGGGTGGCATCTTGCTGCTAATTCGCTTTAGCTACAGTCACTTTAGGACAGGCTTGAGCTATTGTTAGGCCACGCTCACGCAGAAAAATGTTCAAATATGACAATAAAAAAAAAGAAATTATACTCCAGTGATTTATAAATATCAAAGAGCCGCTGCTCATAGTTTCTCTCAGAGGAAAAGCAAGATTATCAGCAGAAATATGCAAGCAGAAGCAGGAGCAAGCAGTAGAGCGTCTGCACTGAGCAAGAGCAACTAGTAACACTAGCAACTGGAAGGCCCTGGACTCCCCTAACCCTTCTTGCAATTAACATGAAATGCCAGATAAGTAACCTGCAGCTGAGAATAGTGTAGGGAAATGGTCCTTGTGCTGGAATCCATTATTTTGACATCTTTTCAAAAGTCATCGGGTTCTTACCAAATCCTTCATTTAAAGTCCACATTAGAAATAAGTTCATCCAGATGGTGGAAACTACGAATATTTGCTCTTAGAGGTCAATTTGCGTCGCAGGATATGGCTCTCGTTTGTCGTTGGTCTAGGGGTATGATTCTCACTAGAAAGCTTATATGAGTTGATTAAGTCACAGTTACACACTTAGCTTTTTCATTACGGTTATGCTGTCACTTTTGACTGAAATATTCAAGTTCGAAATTTGGTAAAATGTTGGCATCAAAAATAATCACAAAGCTAAATCTGGCAGTGGAGCCAGAGAAAGAGCCCATGCCAAACAAACTACTTGACCATTGTCTTTCAAGTCAGTGACAGATCGGAGCCGCATTTCTTTGATTGAAAATTGCTAAATCAGTGTTTTACGTGGCTCGTTGGTCTAGGGGTATGATTCTCGCTTCACCTGGTTATCACAAAATTTGAAGTTGTCACTAATCCAAAAACTGAAGACGTTGTTCTCAGCAGTCGATTTGCATTTGAACCTATCTGGCCTTGGAAGGCCCTGGGATCCCCTAACCCTTCTTGCAATTAACATGAAATGCCAGATAAATAACCTGCAGCTGAGGGTAGTGTAGGGAAATGGTCCTTGTGCTGGAATCCATTATTTTGACATCTTTTCTAAAGTCATCGGGTTCTTACCAAATCCTTCATTTAAAGTCCACATTAGAAATAAGTTCATCCAGATGGTGGAAACTACGCATATTTGCTGTCAGAGGTCAATTTGCGTCGCAGGATATGGCTCTCATTTGTCGTTGGTCTATGGGTGTGATTCTCGCTAGAAAGCTTATATGAGTTGATGAAGTCACAGTTACACACTAAGCTTTTTCATTATGATTCTGCTGTCACTTTTCCCACCATTAGAGTTAATGGTAAATAATCAATGAATGGGAAGCACAATATCTGCTCATGCATTTGATGGGTTATACTAGGGATGTCACGAGAACCGATACTACCGACACCTTCCGGTTCTAAAATGACAAAACACAGATGATGCACATTTTTTGAAGCATCGTAGGCACCGTTAGCGACGATGCCAGTGTTAGCAGCATCGGTGCTGTGCCTCTTCCGGAACTGATGGCAGCAGTACATGCTTCAGAGTGTTCCAGTCGATAAATTCAGAAGTAGGAGGTCACAAACAAGTGGCCGAAGTCACGCCCTTCTACTTCTGGTACATATCTTATGAAAAAATATGAACGAGAGTCAACTCTACCCGACCTAAAAAAACGTCATGTTCACTGCAAACTCACGGTCCTCTCTTTCCGATTTACAGCCCCCCCTTTCTTGGCTTCAAATAACTCACCGTTGTCGGCTACGGCCGCTGAACAGGCTACACATGTAAAGAGCCGTGGCCTGCTTGCCTGCTCTTCCGGTAATGTTAGCCGTTAGCTAACGTGGCTATGCCACAGTTAGCTAGGACCAGTCGGGGTCACTTTACTGGCTGTGTCTCAATTGTTTTTACGAGTAATCAACTCGGGTACTCCAGCTATATAATTCAATGTGAGTACACAAATGTTGAAATGACATAAAATGGCCATCCATTGTAGCTGTGATAAATTAGTCTGAAGCTAATGCTTAGCTACCTTTTCAGGAGGAAACTCTGCATCCTTTTGGGTTCTAAGCTGTCTCCATCTTTCAAATAACATCTCCAATATTTACCTGTGGTTTGTAACGTCTCTGGTCACTGTCAACTGTTAGAAACACTATTGTTGTCTTTGCATAGTACCTTTTGAAAAGATGCCTGGAAGTCTGGAATATGTCTGGGGACACTAGTTGTTGCACTAGGACCATTAATTGCACTTAATTATGTTGTTCTATGCTCTATTGCACATGTTTTGTATGTCTTGTTTTGACATTTTGATATTTTTCAAATATTTTAATAAAGAAGTTTTAATTTTTCATGTTTCAAGTTAAAGTACATGGAATCTTAGGAAAACTTTTTTTTTTTTTACCGTGGTATCGAAATCGGCATTGAGAATCGTGTTATTTTACTTGTATTGGCACCAACTACTGAATTTTTGTTATCGTGACACCTCTAGGTTATACAATCCAGTTGATTGAGATCGCTAATTTAAATTTAAATTATAAAGCCAAAACAGCTACACTACAGGTCAAAAGTTTTAGAACACCCCAATTTTTCCAGGTTTTTATTGAAATCCATGCAGTTCAATGTCTTATTGTACTCTGAAATGAAAGAATAGAACAAATGAACAATTTAAGTTAAAAAAGTAAGAAAGTTCTTCCCATCTCTGTTGCAGAAGTTCCCATAAATGTCTGGCACTTGTAGGTTGCTTTGCTTTCACTTTTCTTTCCAGTTCATCCCAAACCAGCTCAATGGGGTTTAAGTCTGGGGACTGTGCTGGCCACTCCATGTTTTTAAATTACCATCTTGTTCTTTTTAGCTATGCTAGTTCTGGCATAGCTTGGACTTATGTTTTGGGTCATTATCTTGCTGTAGGATGAACCCCTGACCAACTAGGTGCACACCAGAGGGTACTGCATGGTGCTGCAAAATTCTGTGGTAGCTGTTTTGGTTCAGGGTGCCTTTCACTCTGTACAAATCACCGACCCTGGATCCAGCAGAACAGCCCCAGACCATCACGCTTCCTCCTCCATGTTTGACAGTTGATGTCAGTACAATACTGTTCAAATAATACTCATGAGGGTATGGTACCACAGTGTGTTACAACAATACTTTTAGACAAACAGATGGGTTGTAAGTAATCCAGACAAGTTGGAACACCTGTGGGAATTGGTAGCACCAACTTTCAAAGCTTGATCAACCTCCATTGCTGCAGAACAGCTTTACATTGTTAACCCATTTCTTGTTCCCTGAAAAAGGCCTTTTTGTCATATACTGAAATGAAAATTATTTTTCAGTTTTGGGTAACCTTACTTTTTTTTTAACCTCAGGCAGTTCACCACTTACCGTTGTACCATTTCAAGCTATTCATTGGACTTGAACTGCTAAAATTACAATATAAAAACTAGAAAAATTGGGGTGTTCTAAAACTTTTGACCAGTAGTGTATATAAATTATATATTAATATTATTATTATTAATATAAAAGCCTAGTCTTTCCTGACAAATTGTGACAGTTATATTAAAACTTAATAAGGTATGTTACCTTTTAGACCTGGTTTATCACAGGGGAATCACGCTGACATCACAGTCATCACCTCTTTTTTTAAAGCTAGCGCTTAGGTATCACCGGAAAATTCCATTGTTATGTATATGTAAGTACTAGCAACGTTATGCTAGCTAACTGGGAGGGAGGCTGAATTCCACTTAAAAAAGGTGCATTCCTGACAGTGGGGAATGGGCCAAGGGGGTCCCTTGACTTCTCACGTCAAGATATCTGAATGAAAGTGTTCATTACAACCACAAGAGTTCCATTCCAGGGATTTAGGAATACACCCCTAGTGACGCTAATGCCTTTTTAAAGCATACAAATTGATATAACTTAACCACTCATCTTCAAAAAGACGTACTCATTTGCCTGCTCATCTTCCACTATATATAATTCTGGAGAAGATGGTGGAGATATGCTGTCATCTCGCACAGGTGCTGCTGTTAAAGGTGGAGCTGTTGGTGGAGGTGGGGCAGCTGATGCTGGGGCAGCAGATGAAGCTGAGGCTCTCACAGGTGCTGTTGTTAAAGGTTGAGCTGTTGGTGGAGGTGGGGCAGCTGATGCTGGGGCAGCAGATGAAGCTGAGGCTCTCACAGGTGCTGCTGTTAAAGGTGGAGCTGTTGGTGGTGAATTTTGAAGTGTCCGCAGCTCAAGGCCAGATAAGCCGCGCAGACTCCACCGCTTGCTGCGACCGCTCTATGATCCTCGTTACTCGCTTTAGGTGCAAGTTTTAAGAGTTATAAAAGAGTTACGCAGCAGTCAAGGGAATCAGATTAGAAAAAGAGCTTTAATGTGCACGAAAGTAAATCAACACACATGAAAGCCCGAGCAAGTACCGGTAAGCTTGCTAAAGATTCCTTTGTCATACTCCACTTTTATCGTAAAAAAGAGAGATCCTCCCCCTGCCAAATGCTCCAATGACCACCCACAGAATATGCGTGTAAAACTTCAATTGGCTATTTTCGAAGCTTAAGACCACCTCTTCTGGGGATTTTCCACTGTATGAGGTCATTTTGCTGATCTTGCAGTTTTGAGTGAACTTTTGACCGGGTACACTATACCGCAACTGGCACGACTGTTTCCATGGTGTGCCATCATAGCTACTGCAGGTGTTCTGTGGTACTGACGGTAGTGTGCAGGGGAAAACTGCAGGTGTTCTGTGGTACTGACGGTAGTGCGCAGGGGAGAAGATCTTTCCCTTTTTCAAGGCCAAATACATGTCATCTCTTATTGAGTATCATACTATTTGTACATTATATATTTTATACCAGATTTTATCACATTTTGCCACAACATTCCCTCCTTTGTGACTATAGAGTCACAGTCTTTAGCAAAAAATCTGGTTTCCTGTCAAATAGTTTGTTACTGCAGCATACATGATGGTGATCTTTGGACAGAGTGATCATTAAATGATGGCTATCACTGAACAAACAAAGGAAGTGTAAGATGACAATGACACATCTATGGAACCTTGCTCGGGATTTACATGAAACACAATACATGACTCCTTTGAGGCCAACTAACAAATGTTTCTTGGCATACATGATTATAATGCACCTCACGTATGCTGGATGCTGTACAGCTTATACTGATTGTGTGGTGGAAGTTTTCCTAAGAAGCAGCAGCGTTTAGAAATATCAATGATCAAATGAAAACGAATAATGACCGTTTGAGAATTAAACCAAAGTTTGGTCTTTGAGTATTTATTTACATTTGCAAATGGAGAAAACACAGTTTCAAAGGTACACACAGCACAACTGAAAATGTCTTTCCTAACTAGAAGTCTAAAAATGAAAACATCTTATAGTGAAGAAACTCCATTAAGCCACCCCTCTTCAAATATCTTTAGCATGTTGCCACTTTTCTAAAAAATACCATAGACAGTCAGATGATTTTACAACCTTCCATTCTGCTCCTGTGTCTCCTACATTAGACTAAACACCTGCTTATCTCAGGAGACAGAAAGAGATACGGTTCAGACAGTGTTATAGCCTTCTTCACTTTATCTGCGAGAAATAAACAAATGAGGAGCTGCACTTCTTTAGCGAAAATAACTTATGCTATTGCTCACAGTCTACAACAGGATTATGTGGAGGTTTAAAACAATCTTTAAACCAATGGTCAATATCTTTAAACAAATGGTTAAAATAAAATTTGCCACCACAGTTCACCCTTTTGATTACAAAATAATCACAAAAAATAAATTTTACTTTTAAAGATTCAACCCTAATTATAGAATTAATCACATAACCAAACTTTTCTTCTTAATATTCAACCTTATGGATATTCATGTCTGTTTCTTACATGTTAAATGGAAAGGTGCAAAAAAAAACCCTCTTTTTAAATAGTAGCAAGCATTCACATCAAGGAATAAAACAAAATGAATCAATCTCCCACAGTATCAGAGACGGTGTCCAAACATTATTATCATATTCAGAAAGACGAAATACGTCAGAAGGCTCAATCATATTTACCATAAGAATGAAGTGAACTCTTTTTCTTGTGTAGGGTAACGACATAGCAAACAAAACAAATCCGAAGACCAAACATAATCTGCTAAAAACCCTACACCTGAATGTCACTGGTTAATGTCACATTAGACTACTGCGTTATAATTTGTGTAAAGAATGTGTTATGTATTTAAACATTAAAATAACCTGGTGTGAAGTGTGAACATTTACTAATTTCATATCTACCCATACGGCGAAGTCAAATTTTCCATAAAGCTGATAATTAAATTATGCAATGCCATCAAATGCTTCCCCCCTTTGGTTATTTTAATATAAATCAATTTAAACACGCTCAGTGCAATTATCAAAGGTCTCACAGAGTGAAAGTTGAGAATCAGAATCAAACTGACCCCTCCTTGTCTCTAACATCATTAAGTGCTGTCAGAGCACAAATAAAATTCAGTGTTCATAGTGAACAAAAATCATTATAACCTACATCACGTATACATTTCCTAACTAAACCCAAGTCATTCCTTAGTAGAAAATGTATCTATTAGATAATCTTTCAAAAGTCTTAGTCAAACGTGGTGTTTATGTGTGTTGTCAATGTGGAAAGTGAAATTACCTCAATATAATAAAAGATCCACAAGGAACTTTTCCTAAGTTCTTAAGCACACAACAAAATGGCCTAGCTCTTTATACTTAACTTTGTTCAATTTTAAAAATATTGCTGTTTAGGAATAATTTACTTTCTTTCATCAATAATCTATCAGTTAGATTTGTGTGGTCTTGAGGAACCACATAAGGTACAAAACCCCAATTAGCCCCAATTTAGTAGCATTCGTATACCAACCTCCTAATGCCAACCATCCTAATGCCTGTTATTGGAACATAAGAGTGGACGTAAGTTAATCATTACAGTAATATTAGCTCTGTACTAGTACTTATTGTATTCCAACCACCATTTTCTCATTGATATGGAAAGCAGTGAATGCATCACTTGTCTTTCTTTCCATGTTATCACTATTGTTCATAGAGTGTTCTTGTATGCAAATGTTGGGAGGAATGGTTACACGTGATTTATCATATTTTTCTCTCACCAAAAATAAAATGCAAAAACCATAAATGCAATAGAAAATCGTAATTGCAGTAATGAAGAATAAACACACTAGAAATGTGGAAAACCCCCCATGTTCTTCTTGAAGGGTACCTGTTGCAGTCCTTTCTATCCATCTGCTCCATGTGTGTGTTCAGAGCGCTCTGCTCTGAAAGTGTGTGTGTTCATCTCAGAGGAATGTCAACAGTTCCTCAAAAGAATATGCAGTGAGTGTGTGTTCAGAGAGAGAGAGAGGTGGTGTGTTCTCTACAATTGTGAAGTATATTCTGCTGTCACTGTCAGAGAATGTGCTGTGGTTGTCAGAGAAGAGATCAGTATCACTGCTGTCTTCTGAAATGATTTCAAACAGCAGGCTACAATACCAGTATGTAGCTTCTGGTTTTTCCTCCTTGGAAAAACTTCTCGTTTTCCTCCTCTCTCAATTTGTTGCAAACAGTGAGAAAACACTCCAGTTTTCCCGATTGATTTCAGAAATGGCACGTGGGTGACTCAGCAGAGGATCTGCTCGTCACTTGTTGCAGGTTGTAGAAAAACCTGTTCTCTCCTCCACATCTGGAACCTTTTGTAGTGATGCGTGTATCCAGGTGACTCTCCCTGGAACCTTTCACTGCCCTGTGTCACTGGAACGATCGCGATGGTTTCTGTCACCGTCTATTTGCCAATCCTGAAGTTGTTATCACCACGGAATCCCCAGGCTTGACATCTGGATTCTTACGGTCAAAAGAGCAGAAGAAAATGATCACGCAATAACCTACCCTAACCTATCCCTTATACTGCCGTGGAAGAAATAGGTGTTTTTTATTATGGACCTCTCCCTACCTATGTATAGACAAAGAAAAAAAATCTTTAGAGCAAAATTCTTTAGAGCAGATCAGAATCAACAAAACAAAAACAATCACTATCGCTTCCCCATACACTACTGTGTCAATCAGGGGGTAGATGATCCTTTTGTTTACAGTTGAACTATCAATTTTGTCAATTTTGTCCTCACCTAAGCAGATTTTTTCTTTAAGTGTACAATTGTTAACTATTCTATCACTTTGGTTATCCAAGGTCTTTTAAACTGGAGCACAACAAATGTTTCAAACGTCTTTAGAAAAATTATTTAACACTATTTATTTCCCTTGCTACTTTATTAAACCCCTTATTTATCATTGCTACTATATCCCTCCTATTTGAGACATGACAAAGCTCATGACTCAAAAGCAATATAAATAGTCTGTTTAATATTTTAATCCTTAACATTGTTCTAGATTTTACAGCAAATCCTGTTTATCAGTAACCAAAGTTCAATGAATAATTTCTTTAGGGGAATTTTTACCACAGTAAAGTGTTTCAACGTCAACATCAACTAATTTAGTTAAAACAATTTGTGATATAGCAACTCAAAAACTCATTAGAGTACTGTATGAAATGTACTGCTTTTAGGATTAAATCTCATTTAAACCTTCATTTATTCAATAGCACCATTAAACTAAGACGAATTACCCAAAATACAATGTTTATGTCATTTTGTTTTTTTTCCAGTTTACAAACCAAAGTAACACTAATTACTATCTGCTAGTTCCAAGAATCATTACAACTTAAAGTTTTTTTAGCCTTCTATTTATCCAAATTGTTAACTGTTATGGGAAGCATCATATCATATAACATTCAACAAAAATGTATATCAAAATCATTTCTTTAAACCAAAATTTCACTTGTACTACTCATGTTTGGTTTTACCTTGTGTCTTATCTCTGTGTGGTGTGTGTGTGTGTGTGTCTCCTCCTCTGGCTGTCCTCTCTCAAAGAAAGAAGGATTTCTCCAGGGTACATATAAACACACTGTTATTCTTTTAGTAATTTATGGCATCATTAATTAACAACTCAATGTATTCCTCACAAAGGTGTGTCAAGGTGTACAGCTTAACATCACCCAGAACTATAAAACCATATTTACTGTCTTTTCTGCTGGAACACTGAGAAAAGAAAAACGTTAGACAAAACAACAGAGAATGAAAACCTTTAACATTCCCTGCAGAATGTTATTTTTAGCTTTGGGAGACATTAGGTGCTCGAGCATAGACCCACTGCATTTACTGCTTGAAGGTCCTGACTAAAACAAAACTTTAACATTCATAATAAAAATGATTCTTCTTATTTATGTTACTTGAGAGAATAAGTGTACGTGTTGGAGAATCTAAACACGGATCTATAAACCCCATCCGTCAATAAAGAGTTAAAAACAAGGTCGGATTTCTGTCGATTACTTCCTGTTTTAGCGTGTACTGATGTTTCCTGGGGCCTGTAGTCCGAACGCAGCTTGATGACTACAGGTTGACAATTTGTCTATCGATCCACGTCACATTTGTGTGTTTCGCCCAGAGATAACGCTGTACCTGAGACAAAAAGTGGTGAAACATCAGTATATAAAATGTTGTTTTTACCGTGTGCATATGCATCTATTTGTAGTCACATGTTCACTGAATATATAAACACTGTGAATACAACACATACGGTTGTTGTATGGGTTTTCTATAGTCTCCTGTCGATGGAGACAAATAAACACATTATCAATAGTGTCAGTCCAGTCAGTCAATTTTTACAAATAGTCACAAGGTGTCCTAGGTCTGTCTCCTCTTCTGTTGGAGACAACGAAACATTAATGTGAGCTTTTGAGTTAGAATTTCTGAAAAACTTCTGTAGTTTATCAGTCAAGGTAACAGCCACTGGACATGTGTATATGCCAGTAGACAAAAGAAAAATCATACTCGTCCTTTGATTTGTTCAAAAAACTTTTCAACGTAATCTTCATCAGGGTCAAAAGGTGACAAAAGGAATGCATGTAATATTTGTGATTCCTTAATCTTAACTACAGGTGTCCCAATTTATGTTACCGTAATCAGGAGATTAACAGACTGACATGGTACGTGTTCCATTATAATTCGTAAACAAATGCGTACTTTTAGGCTGTAACAAACAAAAATATGTCAGCCAAAGAGTGATTTTTATCAAGTCGCACCACTTTAAAGCCCAGTGGGCAGAAGAACAAACATTCCTAAGACCGTGTAGGTGAAAAGAATGGCTTCAATTTCAAATAGACATTTTCAAATCTTTGCCTACCAAATTTTCAGGACACTCAGATGGAAGGGAAAAAAACAATGAACATTTTCCTTTCTTATCTAGTTCAGGATCCTAAGGATCTGAATATACTCAAATCATAAGAATGGTGAACTTCTCTGAGATAACCATTCTTCTAACCATTTCTCTAAAGAAAAACTAATGTCCCAGAGAGCTTCTGATTTAAAGAACAAAACTTCACTAATCCCAAATTATTGCTCCTGAATCAACTAAGAATCCAGTTTTCTTCCCTTGTATAATTAACACCATGGTAGGCAATTTGTATACACACCAGACAAACAGATTGAATACTTGGACATATTTTCCAAAAGTTATTTCTGTTAACCGTGCTGTTTTTGCGTCTAATTTGATCTGTCTATCGTGTGGGGAGTGTTTGTAGCGTGCAAAAAGCATGTCTTCATTGCAAGCATGTGTATTTACGTGTATGTCTGCATGAACTGTTTTTAGGGATCTGGCAGTCCCAGCATCAGGGAAAACTGCAAAGACAGTTTCATATTCACGAACGCTTCAATAGCTTTGGCAGCAAAAGTCTTACAGTGACATCAGGAACGTGTACAGACATTCTAGGTGACCGGCTCAAGTAAAAATCGAATTGTTAACACTAAATTAAACAAGCTGCTATTCTGTTCATTTTACATGAAAACAGCACTGCACCAAAAAACGTTTCAGGAGGGATAAAAAGCAGATGCAGCCTTGAGTGATGTATTGGTTGTTAGGTTTCATGCAGTCAGAGGCAGGGCTGATTACAGACGCCGCCTTAGTGAGGTCATTTCAGCCACACTGTAATTAACATGTGGTTACGTCAGTTGCATCATTACGAGAAATTCTCAATCCGTCAGGTGTTGAGGTTAAACTAATGTTAAAGGAGAACTCCGGGCAATTTTTCCGTTACAGTTTTTACAATCGCTATGACAGTTTTTTCAATACATTTAACAAGTTTCCTAAACTCTTAACGCACCAACACACCTAAAACACACAATTGGCAAAACGGTTAATTTCATGCTCAAAATCACACATTGTAAACTAAACTCCAACACTGACTTTCAAAATACAATAATTCACTAACACAACACACTATGTTTACCAAAACAATGCAATCATGTCTCAAAATCAAATAATTCTTCCAAAACACTAACACATGTTCTCTCCCAACAGGAACATTTAGTCAATCATAGCACAATGTCATACAAAACACTAACATCAGATGGAATTACAGAAACTGCATTATTTTACATGTGTCAGGTCTGCCCTTATATAACACACAATAGTATATTGTATTGATCATAGATTGTGTTTTGCACTGCAGTTTCTCTTGAAGCCTCTCTACATTTTTGTTTTGTTGGGTTTAGTAAAATTTCTTTAAAGATAATTTTTTTGGCTTTTCCACCTTTATCTGACAGGACAGCTAGTTGAGAAAGGGGAGAGAGAGAGGGGGAAGAGATGCAGGAAATCCTCACAAGTCAGATTTGAAACTTGGACCTCTGCGTCGAGTAACAAACCTCCAAGTATATGTGCGCCTGCTCTACCCACTGATCCAACCCGGCAACCAATTTGTTTCTTTTGCTGCAGGGATTCAATACAAAAAATTATTGACCCATCTCAGAGTGGCTTTATAGAAAGTACAGTTTATGAAAAAAAGGAGACAGAGACAGAATTGTCCCAGGACTCCTCTTCCTCTCCCTCGTGAAGGCATTTTTCTTATTTCCTGTATTCATCTAGAGTATATTGTTCAAATAGGTCCTCTTTTACTGTACTACCATATGATCATGTGATTGAAAGAACCTCAACACCTGAGTGTGTTTCCTAGAAGGGAATCAGCTGTGATTGATCTATTTGCATAGCTTCAATCAGCTGTTTCTCAATAAATCCATGTATAAAATACAGGGGATATATTTGTGTTTCAATTTACAATTTGAACAGCTGTTCACTTTGACTTTAGCCTATAAGTTAGGTTTAGAACATGATGTTATCTGTTCTGACATACAGTGTGAAAGCATTTGTAAATTTGGCAGTAAAGATCCATTGTTTTGGTTTTGGTGGAGCTTGTGTGTAAAAGAAGTTCAAGCATTTAAAATTTGTGTTAACTGTATGCATTTTGTGTCAAAGCAACAAGAAATGTGTTAATTGTATAGCCTACACAGACAGATGTTGTGCTAACTGTGTTAAGAGTTTAGGAAACTTGTTAAATGTATTGAAAAAACTGTCATAGCAATTGTAAAAATTCTAATCTTGATTGCTATATGTACATGAGTACTGCCGATAGCAAAAAAAACGAGCCGAGTCGGTGCTAGCAACACGGAGCTGCTGCAGCTAATGCCGAGAGTTCCCACTCAGCTAAAACGGCAGTTATGGGGGCATAAGATAAAGAGTGCCTTTGTGCCTCTTAACAGACACAAAATGCAATTAAAATGTCTGTGCAACATGAACAGGGCCGTTACATGACAACAAGATGCATTTAGCAACTTAGCCATTGTTTAAATTCACCTACCCTCTTAGCTGCTAGCTGCCGTCTGGGATGAGTGAGAGTGTTCAGCCAGGCTCCGGTAATAATCATCACGCAGCAGTTCCATGTGTATTTGTAGCATATATATCCATTTTGTGTGCTGTCGTTGGTGAATATGAGTCTCTGCAGTGGCGAATTGTGTGGTAGTTTCCTTAGCCAGGCTAGCAGCCCGGACCGGCATCCTTCTCCTTCCATAGCCGCCCCCCTCGCCTGCTGAGCCCGATAACAAACTACAGTGCCAATTACCTATTTGTGAGGGTGAAATAAAATACAATTCTTCGCCGCGAAGGCTTGAACGGTCTTCTAGAAGACCTCCACCAGACCAGCGGGTGCTTGTTGGTTTGTTAACGGGCTCAGCAGGCGAGGGGGGCGGCTATGGAAGGAGAAGGATGCCGTTGTCCGTGTCTGCCAAAAGGTGTCATTCATAACCTCAGTTATATCTTTGTCCTATGTAATGACCCAAAAAAAATACCCAGTTACTCCACTTCCAAAAAGTCAGAATTAGTTTCATTTATTCTCTTTAGTTAAAGAGAATAATTTTGCCAATTATTCATTACTTAATTCGTTTAGCAACGGTTGCTTGTTTAGAATGTCTTGAACAAACCTTGAATTCGCAATCCAATTGTAATTAATCAATTTTATCTTACTGCTTGAAATCTCTTCCTGTTCGTTTTTAACGAAGTGGAAAACAGTCAAGAGCGCTCCGCGGTCCTAACCCTCTTCTCTCTGAAAAACCTTTTTAAAGGTTTAGAGGTATGAGGCAGGTGATTTTTGATCCCTGGATAGCCAGTCATCAGCGACCCAACGGAGCTCTTTTCTCTGTTAACTCATCCGTCCTGCCGAGACAACGCCAAATTGTGGTGGAAGTTTTCCTAAGAAGCAGCAGCGTTTAGAAATATCAATGATCAAATGAAAACGAATAATGACCGTTTGAGAATTAAATTGGTCTTTGAGTATTTATTTACATTTGCAAATGGAGAAAACACAGTTTCAAAGGTACACGCAGCACAACTGAAAATGTCTTTCCTAACTAGAAACCTAAAAATGAAAACATCTTATAGTGAAGAAACTCCATTAAGCCACCCCTCTTCAAATATCTTTAGCATGTTGCCACTTTTCTAAAAAATACCATAGACAGTCAGATGATTTTACAACCTTCCATTCTGCTCCTGTGTCTCCTACATTAGACTAAACACCTGCTTATCTCAGGAGACAGAAAG